>CAUYLG010015533.1:0-70390 GCA_963573385.1 Cacajao melanocephalus | reverse complement strand
AGGCTGGAGTACAGCGGCACGATCTTGGCTCACTGCAACCTCCAGCTCCTGGGTTTAAGCAATTCTCCTGCCTCAGCTTCTTGTGTAGCTGGGACTACAAGTGCACACCATCACGCCTGGCTAATTTTTGGATTTTTAATAGAGACGGGGTTTCGCCATGTTGGTCAGGCTGGTCTAGAATTCCTGACCTCAAGTAATCCACCTGCCTCAACCTCCCAAAGTGCTGGGATTACAGGCATGAGCCACTGTGCCCAGCATATTTTTCTTTATAGTTAATGTATTCTTCAAGTTTTTGCTATTAACATTACTTCTTTTTTTGAGGTTAGGGGGAGGTAGAGTTTCTATCATCTGGGCTGGAGTGCAGTGGTGCAATCATAGCTCACTGCAACCTCAAACTCCTGGACTCAAGCAATCCTCCCACCTCAGCCTCCCGAGTAGCTGGGAGTACAGGCATGTGCCACCATGCCTGGATAATTTTTTAAAAATTCTTTTATAATAGTAGTGATAGGGAGGTCTTGCTATGTTGCCCAGGGTAGTCTTCAACACTTGGGCTCAAATGATCATCCTGCCTCAGCCTCCCAAAGCACTGGGATTACAGGCCCACAAATTGATTTTTTTAAAGGGTAAGATGGGCTGGACATGGTGATTTATGCCTGTAATCCCAGTACTTTGGGAGGCCAAGGTGGGAGGATTATTTGAGCCCAGGAGTTTGAGACCTGGGCATCATAGGGAGACTCTGTCCCTAAAAAAATTACAAAAAAAACAAATTAGCTGGGTGTGGTGGCACACAACTGTGGTCCCAGCTACTTGGGAGGCTGAGGTGGGAGGATCGCTGGAGCCCAGGAGTTGAAGAATGCATCAAGCCTTGATTGGGCCACGGGCACTCCAGCCTGGATGACAGAGCAAGACCTTTTCTTAAAATAAATAATAAAATTGAAATTTAAAAATAGATTAACTTCTAGATAACACCCAAGGAATGACAAAATGGTTTCAAAAAAATTCCTGAGAGTTAGTAAGATAGCATATTACTATGAAAGAGCAAAAACCAAAAACTACGGAAAATGTTCACGTAATGTTTAAGAATGCGGGGCTTTGGAGTCAAATCTGGTTTATAGTCTAGACTTCCTCCTTGGAAGAGTGATAGAACTTCTCTGAGCTTCCGTTTTTCTATTTATAAAATTGGGATGATACGAATATCATAGTGCTGTTTTTTAGGATTAAACCAGATTATACATGTAAAAGGGCAGAAACTGTTGCAGGATAAGTCCTCAAAAATAGTAAATGTTAACAATTGTTGTTAAATAAAGGTTATAGAAAAATGCTCTCATTCCACCTCCCGCAGTACCCGGGATAAGAAAGGGTAGACAGGCCGGGTGCGGTGGCTCAAGCCTGTAATCCCAGCATTTTGAGAGGCCGAAGCGGGCGGATCACAAGATCGAGACCATCGTGGCTAACATGGTGAAACCCTGTCTCTACTAAAAATACAAAAAATTAGCCGGGCGTGGTGGCACGCGTCTGTAGTCTCAGCTATTCGGGAGGCTGAGGCAGAAGAATCGCTTGAACCCAGGAGGCAGAGGTTGCAGTGAACCAAGATCGTGCCACTGCACTCCAAGCAGGGCGTCAGAGCGAGACTCCATCTCAAAAAAAAAAAAAAAACGTAGACAAAGGAAAAAGATTCTCCACATGGGGCGATACAGCCTCCTATTTTAAAGAAAAATCCAGAGGTTACCATGCATCTTTCCTAGTATATACATCACTTTAGTACAGAGTCGGCCCTGAAACTACACCCTTTCTATTTTTCGTCCAATCACATCACGCCTAAAGTGAAAGTCACTCTCCCTTCTCCACTCTTTCTAACCCCTATTCCCACCCCTAGCTTCCCAGTTCACTCTTCCAGTCACTCATTTCCCTCTTCCCCGCCCCGCCCAGAGGGCGTGGCTTCCCCCTCGCCCCGCCTATTTCTTGTTCTAACTTTGCCGCCTCAGTAGCTCTTGGCCAATTGGGGGTGTAATTATTTCTTTTTCCCCGCCTCTTCGTGACGTTATCAGAAGTACGACCTATGATTAGTGTTTCTGGAGCAAGAGCCGGCCAATCACAGGCAGATATTTTTGGAGCAGATGGGCAACCAGTATTATCGCTGGTGATTGGCTGGAGTGGCCCGAGTCGAGAAAATGGCTGCGAGTATCTCCGTAGTCCCGGTGGCTGTGACGGCGGCAGTGGCGCCTGTCCTGTCCACGAACAGCGATTTCTCAGATTTGCGGGAAATTAAAAAGCAACTGCTGCTTATTGCGGGCCTTACCCGGGAGCGGGGCCTACTGCACAGTAGCAAATGGTGAGATGTTGGAGTGGGAAGAGACCTGGCTTGGATCCTTGGCCTTGGGGGCTTGTAGAGCTGATCGGTTTGTGTGGGTGTTCCAGGTCGGCGGAGTTGGCCTTCTCTCTTCCCGCATTGCCTCTGGCCGAGCTGCAACCTCCTCCGCCTATTACAGAGGTAAGGACATCTTTACTGTGAGCGCTCCCCGTCAACCCAGGGGTGTGCCTCAAGAGCCACTGAGTGCCCTGTCACTGGAGGGGGGCAGACTGCTTAGCAGGAGTGTTTGCAGAGGGAATTCAAGCATTTAAAAGAGCTGGGTGTTTTAAGTGATTTTATCCATGTAGTTTTCTTGAGTTTTGAAAGACTTGGTGGTGCTCTTATTTAAAGCTGGAGAGAATTAGTAAATAATTATTGCTTATGATTTCAGCCTTTCAGGGCTTATAGCCAACCTAGACATTAGTGCCTCATGATAGTAAATATTATTATAAGGAATTATTATAAGGATATCTCATAATACTCATGGATGAGAAGAATCAAAAGTTCTGGCTGGGCACGGTGGCTCACGCCTGTAATCCAGCACTTTGGGAGGCTGAGGTGGGCGGATCACGAGGTTAGGAGTTCAAGACCAGCCTGGCCAACACGGTGAAACCCCGTCTCTACTAAAAATACAAAAATTAGTCGGGTGTGGTGGTGCACGTCTGTAATCTCAGCTAGTCAGGAGGCTGAGGCGGGAGAATCGCTTTAACCCGGGAGGCAAAAGTTGGAGTGAGCTGAGATCGTCCATTGCACTCCAGCCTGAGCAGCAGAGCGAGTCTGTCTCAAAAAAAAAAAAAAGTTTTTACAATGCCTACGCTGTTGTCTGATCAGCATAGCAAATAATGATTGAGTTTAGGTGCTGACTTGAGACGACCTTGGGTTGAAATGACCTTTGGCAACTTAACCATCTGAGCCAATTTCCTCATCTGTGAAGTGATGATAGTAATAGTATCTACTCAATGGGGACATTGAGATAATAATATAGATCGCTTAGAAATGTACCTGGTGCTTGCATCTATTGCATCTGTATTTCAGTCAAGTTCTTTATTAGTAGCACAAATGTGGGCAAGTGATTTCTAAGTGACAGCCTCCTCATCTATAGGTAAATGTTAATAATTGCAGGGTTTTCAAGAAGATTAAATAAAGCAATAAGGGTAAAGCATATGGTACACTCCTAGGTAAATTTTTTTAGTCAATGCAGTTTATATATGTCTTACTAGCTTTTACTCCTGTGCCCACTTTCATAGTGCCTAGGACCATCATTGGTCCTAACTAGGATAAATAATTGTTTTTGTTGTTTAAATTTTAGATTCAGGGGCTATGTGTGCAGTGTGCAGATTTGTTACATTAGTATTTTGTGTGAGTCTGAAGTTTGGGCTTCAGTTGAACTCATCATCCAAACAGTGAACATAATACCTGATAGCTAGTTTACTTTCTTTTCTTTTCTTTTTTTTTTTTTTGAGATGAAGTCTTGCTCTTGTTGCCCAGGCTGGATTGGAGTGCAGTGGTGCAATCTTGACTCACTGCAACCTCCGCCCCTTGGATTCAAGTGATTCTCCTGCCTCAGCCTCCTGAGTAGCTCAGATTACAGGCACCCGCCACCACGCCCACCTAATTTTTTGTATTTTTAGTAGACACGGGGTTTCTCCATGTTGACCAGGCTGGTCTCGAACTCCTGACTTCAGGTGATCCACCTGCCTCAGCCTCCCAAAGTGCTGGGATTACAGACGTGAGCCACCGTGCCTAGCCAGATAGTTTTCAACATTTGCTTTCCTCCTTCCCCCTTTTGGAGTCCCCAGTGTCTGTTGTTCCCATCTTTATGTCCATGTGTACCAGTGATTAGCTTCCACTTATAAGTGAGAACATCCTGTATTTGGGTTTCTATTTCTGTGTGAATTCACTTAGGATAATGGCCTCTAACTGCATCCATGTTACTGCAGAGGACGTGATTTTGTTCTCTTTTATGGCTGTATAGTATTCCATGGTATATATGTACCACATTTTCTTTAGTGTACCATTTTTGGGCACCTAGATTGATTCCATGTCTTTGCTATTGTGAATGGTGGTAAACAAGTGAGTGCAGGTGTCTTTTTGGTAGAATAATTTATTTTCCTTTGGGTATATACTCAGTAATGGGATTGTTGAATCAAATGGTAATTCTATTTTTAGTTCTTTGAGAAATCTATGAACTGCTTTTTCACAGAAAGAGGCTGAACTAACTTACAGTTCCACCAGTGGTGTATAAGTGTTCCCTAAATAGGATAAATAATTACTGAATAAGTAAATAAAGCATATTTATTGAGAAGTAGGGCCTCAGTACATATTACCCTCTCCTGAGGGTTCATATTATACACAGGGATTTTACAGACATTGCAGAAACCTGACCATTATTGAATTATTGTTAAGTGTTAGCTATTGGTTTGTTTAATAGCTTTCAGTTTGCTATGAGAAGGATTGATTCAGCAGCCTCATTACTAATTTGATGTCCACTTAGTGTTTTCAGGTCTTCTCTAAGGAGTGTCTCTAAAAAAAACTCCAGAGTAATGTTTTGATCTAAAGTTTAAACTAGAGTAAACCTTAAAACTGTGATTTATTTATTTATTTATTTACTGTTTTGAGATGGAGTCTTGCTCTGTTGCCAGGCTGGAGTGCAGTGGCACAATCTCCACTCACTGCAGCCTCCGCCTCCCGGGTTCAAGTGATTCTCCTGCCTCAGCCTACCGAGTAGCTGGGACTACAGACATGTGCCACCATGCCCAGCTAATTTTTGTATTTTTAGTAGAGACACGGTTTCACCATGTTGGCCAGGATGGTCTCGAGCTCTTGACCTTGTGATCTGCCTGCCTCAGCCTCCCAAAGTTCTGGGACTACAGGTGTGAGTCACCGCACCCGGCCTATTTATTTATTTAATTTATTTTTTGAGACAGAGCGTTGCTCTGTGCACAGGCTGGAGTGCAGTGGTGTGATATCAGCTCACTGCAGCCTCTGCCTCTCAGATTCAAGGGATTCTCCTGCCTCAGGCACATGCACCACCACACCTGGCTAATTTTTTTGTATTTTTAGTAGAGATGGACCATGTTGGCCAGGCTGGTTTGAACTCCTGACCTCAGGTGATCCACCCACTGAGGCCCCACAAAGTGCTGGGTTACAGGTGTAAGCCACCATACTCAGCTTCAGTAATGCTAAATTATGACAAAACTTTATTGAAGTACAAAAAATATAAGTAATTGCACAGTAAATTGCACTTATATAGGAATTTAAAAGATGGGAGACAGAATAGAATGCCAATATTAATGCTGAGTATTTTATGTGACTCACATTTTCCTCAAGTCAAATCTGGAAGATCAGTATTATTGGCTTCATTTTACAGATGAAGAAATGGATGCTCAGAGAAGCTGAGCTTAACCTCACTCAGCTTAACCTCGCTACCAATGCCTGAAACCATGAAATCAAAAAGTCAGAATTTGAATCTAGGTCCTTAACGCCAAAGCCTATTCAGCTTTCTACTATATTTGTAGAAACAATACACATTTATGAGTGTGTTGGTTTAGGTTTTTAAAGTTTTGTTTTTTCTCCATCTTTTCATTTTGAAAAAATATTTTAGAAAAGCTTGGCCGGGTGCGATGACTCATGCCTGTAATTCTAGCACTTTGGGAGGCTGAGGCAGGCAGATCACTTGAGGCCAGGAGTTCAAGACTAGCCTGGCCAACTTGGCAAAACCACTACTAAAAAGACAAAAATTAGCTGGAAGTGGTGGCACACACCTGTAATCCCAGCTACTTGGCATCTGGGGCACGACAATCACTTGACCCTGCGAGCTGAGATTGTGCCACTGTACTCCAGCTGGTGATAGAGTGAGACTCTATTTCAAAAAAAAAAAAACAGTTCTATGGGCTTACTTGGTAATAACATATAAAATTATCTATTTTATATATATATATATATATATATATATATATATATATATGTGCATCTACGTGTTCTGGAGTTTTAGGAGGAAGAAAATAATTTTTCTCTTACATCTTGAAATTAACGAGTAGGCTTTTTAGATCTGAACTTTTGTTGTTCTATTCCCAACCACTTACATAAGTTTGTTTGTTTTTTAGGAAGATGCTCAGGATATGGATGCCTATACCCTGGCCAAGGCCTACTTTGACGTTAAAGAGTATGATCGGGCAGCACATTTCCTGCATGGCTGCAATAGCAAGAAAGCCTATTTTCTGTATATGTATTCCCGATATCTGGTGAGGGCCATTTTAAGATGTCATTCTGCCTTTAGTGAAGCATTCATATTTAGAACCAGTGGAAAAAGTTAAATCTTTTAAATAGCTTAGCAATGGGCCACTGAATGAATGTACTTTATAAATACTTAGCATTAATAAAAAAAGGATATCATAAATAAGTTAAAAATAGTGGTACAGAAGAAAATATTCTTAGGAATAGCTAACAGGATAAGTAACAATCTGATTATTTGCTTTAGGTTATATAAGGTTCTTCATGCCTGTAAATTAATATTATTGTGTAAGAATTAAGTTAAAAAGCCTGGGCTGATTTTTACATTTATAAATTCATTTATCGTTTTATAGTATATTGATTGTTTTTCTTTAATGACTATTAAAAATTATGACTTTAAAGGACAATGCAAGTAAACCAATTTAATACTGTATTGAATAATTTAAGTATAATTTATTATTTTACTTTGGAACATGAATTTATTTTCCTACTTTTTCTTAGTTGTTTTCTGTATAAATTGATTTTAAAAACATGTTATATACTCCTCATTTCCTAGTATAGGTAGAGTATCCCTTATTTGAAATGCTGGGGACCAAAAGTGTTTCAGATTTTGGATTCCAGATTCTTTTCAGATTTTGGTATATTTGCATTATACTTACTGGTTGAAATAAAAAATGCTCCGGTGAGCATTTCCTTTGAGTGTCATACTGGTGCTCAAAAAGTTTTGGGCCAGGCATGGTGGTTCACACCTGTAATTCCAGCATTTTGGGGGCCCAAGCTGGTGGATAACCTGAGGTCAGGAGTTTGAGACCAGCCTGGCCAACATGGCGACACCCCATCTCTACTAAAAATACATAAATGGTGGCCTGTAGTCCCAGTTACTCAGGAGGCTGAGGCAGGAGAATTGCTGGAACCTGGGAGGCGGAGGTTGCAGTGAGCTGAGATCACACCATTGCACTCCAGCCTGGGCAACAACAGCAAGACTCTGTCTCAAAAAAAAAGTTTTAGGCTTTTAGGTTTTGGAGCAATTCAGATTTCCGATTTTCTGATTTGGGTTGATCAACTATTAGCATAGCTTGTATTTGTCAAGCATAGTAAATTCTTGCAGTTATGGACTATGTTTAAGTCATCTTTTTTTTAATTTACCATTTTAACTTTTCTTTTTGAGGTACAATTTTGCTCTTGTTGCCTAGGCTGGAGTGCAATGGTGTGATCTCAGCTCACTGCAACCTCTGCCTCCCAGGTTCAAGTGAGTCTCCTGCCTCAGCCTCCCGAGTAGCTGGGATTAACAGGCACGCACCACCATGCTGGGCTAATTTTTGTATTTTTGGTAGAGAAGGGGTTTCTCCATGTTGGTCAGGCTGGTCTTGAACTCCCGACCTCAAGTGATCCACCCACCTCAGCCTCCTGAAGTGCTGGGATTACAGGTGTGAGCCACCGCGCCCAGCCCCATTTTAACATTTTTTAAGGGAACCATCACCACCACCCATCATTAGAACATTTTTTATCTTGTAAAACTAAAATTCTATACCCATTAAACAGTAACACTCCGTTTTTCCCTTCTCCCAAGTTGGACCCCTTTGCAACCACCATTCTAATTTCTGTTTCTGTGATCTACGCTACTCTAAGTACCTTACATAAGTGGAATCATGCAATATTAGTCTTTTTGTAACTGGCTTATTTCATTTAACATAATGCTGTCAAGTTTCATCCACATTGTAGCATATATAAGGATTTCCTTCCTTGTTAAGGTTTAATAAGATTCCATTGTATTTATATACCACATTTTGCTTATCTCCATGAGTTGAACAAAGATATTTTTAAATTACAGGATTTAAAAAGTTAATCTTTCACATATAATCTATACCTGTGTGGAAACACTAATTTGGATGAGTTATGGTAGAATAGAACCAGCATTTGCTGAAGTTTGGGATAAAATAAAGTTCCTTAAGGCAAATATATAAAACATAAAAGGAAGCCTGGGCAGCATGGTGAAACCCCATCTCTACAAAAAAATACAATAATTATCCAGGTGTGGTGGCACATGCCTGTGGCCCCAGCTACTTGGGAGGCTGAGGCAGGAGGATTGCTTCAGCCCAGGAGGTGGAGGTTGCAGTGAGTGGAGATTGCACCACTGTACTCCAGCCTGGGAAACAGAAAGACCCTGTCTCCAAAAAAAAAAAGTAAAAGAAAAAGAGTCTTGGCCAGGCGTGGTGGCTCACGCCTGTAATCCAAGCACTTTGGAGGCCAAGGCGGGCGGATCACCTGAGGTCGGGAGTTCAAGACTAGCCTGACCAACATGGTAAAACCCCATCTTAAAAAAAATATATATATATATTTAAAAAAAAAGAAAAAAGTCTTAATGTTTACACCTTTTATTTGAAAATAATTCCAAATTGACAAGTTGCAAGAATAAGAATAGTACAAAGAATACTCACGTACTTTTGTTTTTTTGAGATGGAGTCTTGCTCTGTCACTCAGGCTGGAGTGCGTGATCTCAGCTCACTGCAACCTCCACCTCCCAGGTTCAAGTGATTCTCCTGCCTCAGCCTCCTAAGCGGTTGGGACTACAGGTGCATGCCACCCTGCCTGGTTAATTTTTGTAATTTTAGTAGAGACGGGGTTTCACCATATTGGTCAGGCTGGTCTCGAACTCCTGACCTCAAGTGATCCACCTGCCTTGGCCTCCCAAAGTGCTGGGATTACAGGCGTGAGCCACTGCCCCTGACACTCACATACTCTATCCAGATTTGCTTAATGTGAACATTAATCCTCTTTGCTTTATCATTTCTCTCTACTTCTTTATCTCTACACAATGTGTGCATACCCATGGAATTGTTTTACTCTGAACCATTTGAGAATAAGTTGCAGATATCAATTCTTTACCCCTAAATGCTTCAATGTGTTCTCTTTAGAATAAGAACATTTTCTTAAACAACCACAATGTAGTTACCACCTTTAGTAAATTTAACATACCATATTGTTAAATATGGTATTTGATACCATATTTAATCTACCATTGGATTCCAGTCTTTTTTTTTTTTTCTCCTGAGACGGAGTCTAGCTCTGTCACCCCGGCTGGAGTGCAGTGGTGTGATCTCAGCTCACTGCAACCTCCACCTCAGGGATTCAAGGGATTCTCCAGCCTAAGCCTCCTGAGTAGCTGGGACTATAGGCACTCACCACCACGCCCGGCTAATTTTTGTATTTTTTAGTAAAGATGGGGTTTTGCCATGTTGGCCTGGCTGCTCTTGAACTCCTGACCTCAGGTGATCCACCTGCCTCAGCTTCCCAAAGTGCTGGAGTTACAGGCATGAGCCATGGTGCTCGACCGAATTCCAATCTTGTCAGTTGAATTGACCTAGCAGTATCTTCTATAGCATTTCCCCCTCAGTACAATCTAGGATCAGTTGTCATGTCTCTTTAATCTCCACTAATCTGGAATAGCCTTATTTGTCTTTTATGACATTGACTTTTTTTGAAACTTATAGTTCTTCCCTCCCCGTTTCTTTTTATTTTTTCTTAATTTCTTTCTTTTTTTTAATTAATAGACTATTTTTTAGAGCAGTTTTAGGTTCACAGCAAAATTGAACAGAAAGTACAGGAGTTCCCATATACCTCCTTCTCCCCTCTCACGGAGCTTCTCTCACCAGCAATATCCTGTACCAGTGTAATACATTTGTTATAATCAATGAACCAGTATTGATACATCATATCAACAAAAGTCCACAGTTTACATTAGGGTTCACCTTGTGTTGTACATTCTGTGGATTTTGACTTCTTTTTCCTTTCCATTTCCCCTTCCTTTCCCTTCCCCCCTCTTCTTTCTTTTTTCACATATTCCTGGAACATGAATCTTTCCCTTTTGTTAATAGAACATTGTTCATTTTGCATTTTGGGTATGTCTGATGTTTTTTCACAGGGCATTGTATCTAGTGTTACATAATGTCCATAATCCCCTCACTGCTAAAGTTAATTTTTATCATTTGCTGAAGATGTTATCCATTTTCTCCAGTGTGGTTACTATTGTTTCCCTTGCAACTCAACAATCTATGGGGATACACTTTAAGACCATGCAAATATCTTGCTCCTCATACAAATTTTTCTCTAAATTTAATATCTATTGTTAATTTTTATCTGAAACAGTCTTTACTATAATGTTGCAGAATAATAATTTTTGTACTCTAGCATCTGTCTACATTTACTACTCAATGCTTGGCATTCTACTTTAAGAAAGAGCCTTCCGTCCCTTTCCCCATTTATTTATCTGTTTAGTATTGGTATGGACTCCCATATTTTTAATTGCACATAATTCATTACTTATTTTGGTGCTCAGATAACTCCAGATTTGGCCAGCGAGCCCCTGAAGAGTTACTTAAAGTTAGTGACCAGCTGGGCACAGTGGCTCATGCCTATAATTCCAGCACTTTGGGAAGCCAAGGTGGGCAGATCACTTGAAGTCAGGACTTCGAGACCAGCCTGGCCAGGATGGTGGAACGCCGTCTCCACTAAAAATACAAAAATTAGCCAGCCGTCGTGGTTGGAGCCTAAAATCCCAGCTACTTGGGAGGCTGAGGCTGGAGAATCACTTGAACCTGGGAGGCAGAGGTTACAGTGAGCTGAGATTGCACCACTGCGCTCCAGCCTGGGCAACAAAGCAAAGCGAGACTGTCTGAAAAATAAAAAATAAAATAAAATAAAATTGGTGACTAAAAGTAGGTGCTGTTTTGGTTGGACTTGGCCCTTTAGGTAGGATCAGGATGCTAGTTTTAGAATAAACTGAAAAAAGATCTATTTGTTGATTTTCTCTTACAGTCTGGAGAAAAAAAGAAGGACGATGAAACAGTTGATAGTTTAGGTACGAATTTTTTTCTTTTACCTTTTGACCTAAAAAGCAGGATTGCAAACTTAAATGCTTGCAAGAGCCAGGCAAGTAATATGAATGATCTGAGGATACCCATTGCAAATTGGAAAACCCCTGGCTTATCTCAACTGCCTTCTTGTACCCAGCTTCAGCTGATGGCTGTGTTGGGGGAGTCTGAGCATTGTATTGTGAGGTCTTTCTTCCCTTGTCCCTTCCCTGTTTCCTGCAACCTGAAGCAAGAAATTTAGAGTTTTAGTTGTGGTTTTTGATTTTTAAACATTCATAACAAATTCAGATTTAAAAAAAAAACAACTATATGGGTCTGACAGTATGACTGTAAACCCATTAGTAGTTGCAATTTCTGGGATTCAGTAAATGGGTTGTGTAAGGTATCATTGGTAATCTGTGTTTGCTAGAGGTTTCAGGTTTAACTTTCATCGATGCTAAAGAGAACATCTGTGTCTATGAAAATGAGCTGGGTACAGTGGCTCACACCTGGAATCCCAGCACTTTGGGAGTCTGAGGCGGGAGGATCACTTGATCCCAGGAGTTTGAGACCAGCCTGGGGAACATAGAGAGACCCTCTCTGGAAGAATAAATAAATAAGAAAATGAAAACCAGCATCCTAACCTTAGAACAGAGACTCTATTTCTTTCCTAGGTCCCTTGGAAAAAGGACAAGTGAAAAATGAAGCTCTTAGAGAATTGAGAGTGGAGCTCAGCAAAAAACACCAAGCTCGGGTACTTGATGGATTTGGACTTTATCTGTAAGTGTTAGAGTAATTTGGAACTTTCTGTAACATATTCTTCTGAGTAGAAAGGAGCTATTACACAGCATTAATTTCTGCGATTAATTCTTTTTTTCCCAGGTATGGTGTGGTGCTTCGAAAACTGGACTTGGTGAAAGAGGCCATTGATGTGTTTGTGGAGGCTACTCATGTTTTGCCCTTGCATTGGGGAGCCTGGTTAGAACTCTGTAACCTGATCACAGACAAAGAGATGGTAAATTGTGATGAGCTATGTGAAAAACCTTCTGCTTCAAGCCTTCTGTAATTCTGTGATAATATAGGAGTGGGGGAAGTTTTGGCAGGCCTTTGGTTATAGTTCTCTTATTGCTGTGCCTCTGGTGTCTTTCAGTGTTTTAGAATTAAGTCTTTGAAAGACAGATGACTAGCTCTTTTTTAGTAGTTGCTGTTGGATTTGACTCCAGATGTATTAGAATATTTTTTCATCTTCATGTTTTTACATTTCAGTTCTACTGTGACTTGTTTTTGTTTTTGTTTGAGATGGAGTCTTGCTCTTTCATCTAGGCTGGAGTGCAGTGGTGCGATCTCAGCTCACTGCAACCTCCACCTCCTAGGTTTAAGCAATTCTCCTGCCTCAGCCTCCCAAGTGGCTAGGCCTGCAGGTATGCACAATCATGCCCAGCCTACTGTGACTTATTTTATAGACTGAATATTATTATAGTTTCTCCCCTAATCCCAGAGATGCTATAGGAGAGGTTTCTCTGCTATCAAAAACTGTGTTAAAACATTATGGCTGGGTGCAGTGGCTCACACCTGTAATCCTAGCACTTTGGGAAACTGAGACGGGTGGATCACCTGAGGTCAGGAGTTCAAGACCAGCCTGGCCAAGATGGCGAAACCCTGTTTCTACAAAAAATACAAAACTTAGCCGGGTGTGGTGATGGGTGCCTGTAATTCCAGCTACTCAGGAGGCTGAGGCAGGAGAATCACTTGAAATTGGAGGGTGGGTGTTGCAGTGAGCCCAGATTGTACCACTTCACTCCAGCCTGGGTAAAAGAGCAAAACTCTTGTCTAAAAAAAAAAACAACATTGTTCAGGCCTTTTCTGAGCTGTCATGGATTCTGTAAAGATTCAGAAATTTGCTTGTTAAGGAAATAATGTGTATTAAGTTGTTTTTAAACTGCAGTCATTTTATTAGCCATTAGCAGAGGACATTGTCTATAGTGTTTATTTTGCTATTCTTCAGTAGTTAATGGAAGCAACAATACGCTTCCTTTTTTTGACCTTAAAATCTTGTTGATTTCCCCCAGTAATGATTCATGTCACTAAATCTGTATCTGAAATCTTATCTTGGTTTACTTGTGTTCATCTATGTCTAACTGCCTGCTAGACTTTCATTGAAAATTTGTCAAACAATCTCTGGATTCAAAATATGCAAAACCAAATTCCTTGTCTTGCCTACCAAATTATTTTTCCCAACTTGATAGACTCTTACTAGCATCACTGTTTACAATGACATCCAGTCTTGACACATTAGAGTCATACTTGTGGCTTCCATTTCTCTTATCTCCCTTTATCTAGTCAGTCATGAGACATAACCATGGTTACTTTCTTATGTGCATCTCTTTTTCTTGGTTTCTTTTGTCATCTCAGTTGTCATCTCAAATTTGGATTACTTATAAGTAATGGATACTTTCTATCTAGGGTTCCCATTTTCATACTTCCCTGCATACTATTTCCAAACTTTTTTTTTTTTTTTTTGTGGAGATGAGGTTTCACTCTCTTGCCAGGGCTGGTGTCAAACTCCTGGCCTTAAGGAATCCTCTCCCATAGTTTCCCAAAGTGCTGGGCTTGCAGGCTTGAGTCATTCCACCTGGCCTGTTTCCAAACTTAAAGCTCCCATGTCATCAGGTCATTCTCTTACTGAATATTTGCAGTAGTTCCCTATTGTATCACATTATCTGTTGTACCCTAGGATTCACTCTACCAGTTCAGTTTTATTTTTCCACTGCTTCCCAGTACATAGCCTCCCCGAAAACCAAGCTAGTTTCCTCATCCTACTCACTCAAATTCATCATGACTGTTTTGCCTCTGCTTATGCTATTACCCTTGTCTAGACTATTGTCTTCTTCCTCTTCCTCTTCCCTTTTCTATTCAAATCCTACCCCATTCTCTAAGACTCACCTCAAATCCTGTCTTTTCTTTGGAGCCTTTCCCAGCTAGGCCATTCCTCCCTATTGTGCTTATTAAGTCATATTCACTTAATCAGACTGCCCTGTTTTCATTACTAGGTGTTCTAATAAAATTGTAGTGATAAATTCCTTTAGACAATATAGTTCCTGGATGTTTGTTTGGAAGAGAGGTCAAGTTATATTAAGTGTGTCCCTCTCTCTCCTGCTGCCAGCTGAAGTTCCTGTCTTTGCCAGACACCTGGATGAAAGAGTTTTTTCTGGCTCATATATACACAGAGTTGCAGTTGATAGAGGAGGCCCTGCAAAAGTATCAGAATCTCATTGATGTGGGCTTCTCTAAGAGCTCATATATTGTTTCCCAAATTGCAGTTGCCTATCACAATATCAGAGGTGAGTGAATAAAGACAATGAAATACTATCAGACCCTGACAGGTGCATTGTGCTGTTTTCTGAACTATCTTCTTTCTGCAGATATTGACAAAGCTCTCTCCATTTTTAATGAGCTAAGGAAACAAGACCCTTACAGGATTGAAAATATGGACACATTCTCCAACCTTCTTTATGTCAGGGTGAGCTGTTCCCTTGCTTGGATTTGATTAAGCTCTTTTGTGCACTAATCTCCTGGGTTGGATTGTCACTCACTTATATTCGCTACAGGAAAAATAATTTAGGGAGTTCTTCTGTCATGCTTAGATTTTCTTTTTCTTTTATCCCAGAGCATGAAATCGGAGTTGAGTTATCTGGCTCATAACCTCTGTGAGATTGATAAATATCGTGTAGAAACATGCTGTGTAATTGGTAAGAGTTAACTACATTTTTTTCTTTGAAGATTTATGTTTATTACAAGTAACGTGAAAATAACCACAATTAGCCAGGGATGGTGATATGTGCCTTTAGTTTCCTCTACTCAGGAGACTGAGGCAGGAGGATCGCTTGAGTCCAGGATGTCGGGGCAGCAGTCAGCTGTGATCACATCACTGCACTCCAGGGCTGGGCAACAGAGTGAGAGCCCATCTCTTAAACAAACAAAAACCCAATAATACAAAAGTACCAAAGGTAACAATTACATGCCATAGAATGTAAAAGCTCACTGTAATCCCACTCTGAGGATTTGTTTGGTGAACATGATTCCGGAATATTTTTCTGCGCATAAATATTAAAAATGTATGTGTATGGCTGGTCACGGTGGCTCACGTCTGTAATCCCAGCACTTTGGGAGGCTGAGGCGGGTAGATCATGAGATTAGGAGTTTGAGACCAGCCTGACCGACATGGTAAAACCCTGTCTCTACTAAAAATACAAAAATTAGTTGGGCACCATGGCAGGCGCCTGTAATGCCAGCTACGGGGAGGCTGAGGCAGAATTGCTTGAGCCCGGGAGGCGGAGGTTGCAGTGAGCCGAGATCATGGCAGTGAGCCGAGATCATGCCACTACACTCTAACCTGGGTTAAAGAACAAGACTCTGTCTCGAAAAAAAAAAAAAAAGTATATGTATATGTCTTTGTCTATATTGTTTGCTTGCAAAAATGATGTCATCATACATAGTGCTATCTAACTTCCTTTTTTTAAACAATATATCTTTGTCATCTTTTCATGTTAGTACATTTAAGCTTGTATTATTTTTGATGACTCTCTAGCATTTTATAGATGTACCTTATTTTTTTTTAAGAGATAGGGTCTTGCTCTGTCACCCAGGCTAGAGTATAGTGGCACAATCTTAGATCACTGTAACCTCCAGTCCCTGGGCTTAAGCAGTCTTCCTACCTTAGCCTCCCAAAATGCTGGGATTATATTTGTGAGCCACCACACCTAGCCATCATTTTAATTTAGTCATTTTCTATTATATAAGTTGTGGCTAGTTTTTATTAATATAAACATTGCTTCAGGAAACGTCTTTGTACATGTATATTTATTTTTGCATGCTTATGCAACTATATCTATATAATAGTTATGTAAAACATACATACCTTTGATCCAGCCTTTCATAGCAGTAAGAATTTTGAATCCAAAAAAGAGATGAGACTGCCTGTTTTCCTACATTAGGGTGTCTCAGTCTGAGCACTGTTGACATTTTGGGCTAGATAATTTTTTTTTGTTGGGGGCTGTCCTATGCATCACAGATGTTAGCAGTATCCTTGGCCTCTATCCACTAGATGCCAGTAACTCCCTTCCCCCAGTTGTGACAATTTGACAACTAAAAGTGTTTCTAGACATTTCCAAATGTTCTCTGGGAGTCAGGCTCACCCTCAGCTGATAGCCATGGCCCTCTATACTTGGCTACGCTGTGTGGCCTGATAATCAGTTGCCATAGACAGGTGAATGATCAATCCTGGATGAAAGTAAGTTTGGTTGGTTGTGATTGAAAGCCTAGCTTCCCTGTTCCTGGGTCTGGTCACATTACATTGACATCATATATTTGTACCTTTCCAGGTTAGGATATTGTTAATAAACAGATGGAATTTTAATCCATCAGTAGTTCAGTAAATTTTTTTTAGCCCTTGAAGAAGTTATGTTGTGGCTCATGCCTGTAATCCCAGCACTTTGGGAGGCTAAGGTGGGAAGATCACTTGGAGGAGTTCGAGACCAGCCTGGCCAACGTGGCAAAACTCTGTCTCTACTAAAAATACAAAAAAATTAGCTGGGTGTAGTGGCACATGCCTATAGTTCCAGCTACTCGAGAGGCTTAATTAAGCAGGAGCATCTCTTGAACCCGGGAGGCAGAGACCGCAGTGAGCCAAGATCGTGCCATTGCACTGCAGCCTGGGTGACAGAGCTAGACTCTGTCTCAAAGAAGAAGAAAAAGAATTCTGTGAGAACACAGTTTAACAAGGAACAAATGATCTTTTCAGTATCAGAGCATTATAAACAAATCATAAATTCCATTATGGTGAGACTGGGACTCCAGTTTATTCAGAAAGCATCTCCTTTGCATCCTCTGTGTGCCAGGCACTGTGTCTTGTGTTGTAATACCTACCCAAATTGCCTATTGAAGATGACCAAAAGAAAACAACTATAATTCATTGCGTTGAGTGTTATGATTAAGGTAAACCAAGGATGCTAAGGGAATATATAGGAAAAGCATCTAATTAGCCTGAGATTAGGGAAGGCTTCTTAGAGAAGGTGATGCTTAAAGGATGTGCGGGAGAAAAAGAACTCAAGAAGGGAGAAGGGTTGACTTCGGAAGGGCATCACAGTACAGAGGCATTGAAGTGTGCAGCAGACATTGTGCTTGAAATAGTTCACTGTGCCTGAGGCTTGGTGTGGGAGGTAAGAATGTACAAACAGGGGCCAGATCTTCAAGAGCCTTGATGCCTTTCTAAAGTGGTCAAGAACTGGGCACAGTTGTGTGTGCCTATAGTCCCAGCTACTCCAGAGGCTGTGGCGGAAGGATTACTTGAGCTCAGGAGTTAGAGTCCAACCCAGGCAACATAGTAAGACTCCACCTCTAAAAATTTTTTTTTAGAAATTAAAAAAAAAAAAGATTGCTGGAGACAGTGTGCTGAAAGGATTAGAGAAAGGGCAAGACAGCTGGGTGTGGTGACTCACGCCTGTAATCTCAGCACTTTGGGAGGCTGAGGCGGGCGGATCACCTGAGGTCAGGAGTTCAAGACCAGCCTGGCCAACATGGTGAAACCCCATCTTAAAAAAAAAAAAAAAGAAAGGGCAAGACTAGAGGCAGGGAGGCCAGGTAGGGGGATGTTACAATAATTTAGTCCTAGTAATGACAGCCTAAATTGATGTATTGGCAGGAGGAATGGAGAGAGGCAGTTGGATTTATTTATTTATTTATTTAGACATGGAGTTTTGCTCTTGTTGCCTAGGCTGGAGTGCAGTGGCGTGATCTCGGATTAGTGCAGCCTCCACCTCCTGGGTTCAAGCAGTACTCCTGCCCAGACTCCTGAGTAGCTGGGATTATAGGCGCCCACCACCACGTCCACTAATTTTTTGTATTTTTAGTAGAGACAGGGTTTCGCCACATTGGCCAGATTGGTCTCAAATTCCTAGAGATTGCCAACCTTGGCCTCCCAAAGTGCTGGGATTGCAGGCATGAACCACCAGGCCTGGCCAGCAATTGGATTTAAAAGTTGTTTAGGAACTAGAACAAACAGGAATTGGTGATTGGGTAACCAGATTGATACCATTGCCCTTTATTTTATTTTATTTATTTTTTGACATGGAGTTTTGCTCTTTTTTGCTCAGGCTGGAGTGTGGTGGCGTGATCTCAGCCCACTGCAACCTCCGCCTCCCGAGTTCAACCGATTCTCCTGCCTCAGCCTCCTGAGTAGCTGGGATTACAGGCATGCGACACCACACCTGGCTGATTTTTGTATTTTCAGTAGAGTTGGGGTTTTACAATGTTGTCCAGCTTGGTCTTGAACTCTTGACCTCAAATGATCCGACCCCCTTGGCCTCCTAAATTGCTGGGATTACATTCATGAGTGACCCACCAGCTTTATTGTATTTTATGTTATTTTGTTTTATGTTTGTGTTGGAGTCTTGCTGTGTCGCCCAGGCTGGAGTGCAGTGGCACGACCTCAGCTCATTACAACCTCTGCCTCCTGGGTTCAAGCGATTCTCCTGCTTCAGCGTCCCGAGTAGCTGGGCTTACAGGTGCCCACCACCACACTTGGCTAATTTTTGTATTATTTTTAGTAGAGACAGAGTTTTGCCATGTTGGCCAGGCTGGTCTCGAACTCCTGGTTTTGGGTGATCCACCTGCCTTGGCTTTCCAAAGTGCTGGGATTACAAGCGTGAGCCACTGTGCCCAGCCTATTTTATTTTATTATTATTTTTTTATATAGAGACAGGGCCTTGATCATAGCTCACTGTAACCTTGAACTCCTGGGCTCAAGTGATCTCCGGCCTTAGCCTCCCAAAGTGCTAGGATTACAGTTGTCAGCCACCATGCTCGGTTCCAGTACCCTTTACATGATGAAAGGAAATAGAGATAGGGAACATAATGAACAGTTCTTTTTTTGACATATTTTTAACAGTTCTTTTTTAAACGAAGGCAGTTAAAATCAAAGGAAGCCAGGTATGATTACTAGCATCAGTAGTCTTAGTGATTTGTGAGGCTGAGGCAGGAGATAGCTCGAGCCCAGAGTTTGAGTCCAGCCTGAGCAACACCATCTGGCATTAAATAGTGAGACCCCATCTCTATTAAAAAAAAAAAAAATTAGGCCAGATGTGGTGGCTCATGCCTGTAGTGCCAGCACTTTGGGAGGCCAAGGCAGGTGAAACACTTGAGGTCAGGAGTTCGAGACCAGCCTGGTCAACATGGTGAAATCCTGTCTCTACTAAAAATACAAAAATTAGCTAGGCATGGTAGTGGGTGCCTATAATCCCAGCTACTTGGGAGGATGAGGCAGGAGAATTGCTTGAACCTAAGAGGTGGAGGTTGCAGTAAGCTGAGATTGTGCCACTGCACTCCAGCTTGGGTGACAGCGAGACTCCGTCTCAAAAAAAAAAACATAAAAAAAAAAAAAAAACCCCAGCACATATATGAAGATTAATTATTTAGAAATTTCTTTTTTCCTTTGTTTTTATAATCATTTGGGGCAAACTCCTTAATGAACTGTGTTTTTTTCTTCAGTATATCTGTAGTGCCCAGTAAAATTTCTGACATATAGTCAGTAATCTTTGTTGAATTCAGCCTACCTACCTTAAAAAATTAGAGCAGGGAACATTAGATATGACAAAAAATATACTTTAGCTTTTGTATTATAGACAGTTCAGAGGAAGTGAAAAGGAGAAAGAAGGATGGAGAGAAGGAAAGGAAGCTGAGGACCTGAGAGAATGAGACAATCTTAAGAGTAGAGTGATGGGCTGGACGTGGTGGCTCATGCCTGTAATCCCAGCACTTTGGGAGGCCGGAATGGGTGGATCACTTGAGATCAGGAGTTCGAGACCAGCCTGGCCAACATGGTGACACCCCATCTCTTTTTTTTTTTTAAAAAAAAGAAAGTGTAGAATGATGGCAAGAATCTCCTACTTGTTTAGTCCTGGCTTTGTTTGCTTTTATGTCTTGATATGACTTGCTCCCTTCTGTACCTGTCAGTCATAATCTCTGAGAGGCAGCATTTTATATACATATATATACTACACAGACGTATACTACCATATAACAGTTAAGCTTTGGACTCTGAGCCAGAGCGCCCAATTTTTAATTCTGGTTCAGATACTAACTAGCTGTGTTATCTTTGACAAGTTACCTAACCTTCTGTGCTTTAGTTCCCTCATCTGTAAAAGGAGAATAATAAAATGTGAGCCACTGCCTGGCCCATAAAGGAGATTTTTTAAAGTGCAGGGTTTCTTTTGCTTGCTGCACCTCTCCCCCTTTAAGTTACTGGTGTTACCATGTTCTCATGCCATATTAAAGGGAATATATATATATATATATATATATATATATATATGTATACATACACAGGGTTTAATGGGCTGCTTGCTTTACAAAAATAGAATATTATATACGTACTCAGCATTTTGCTTTTCTCATTCCACAGTATGTCGTGAAAATCCTTCCTAGTCTTAGTGTAGCTCTTCATTTTTTAAAACAATATAGCTTAGGGCCAGGTGTGGTGGCTAACGCCTGTAATCCAAGCACTTTGGGAGGCCAAGGCAGGTGGATCACCTGAGGTCAGGAGTTCAAGACCAGCCTGACCAACATGGAGAAACCCTATCTCTGCTAAAAATATAAAAAATTAGCTGGGTGTGGTGGCACGTTCCTGTAATACCAGCTACTTGGGAGGCTGAGGTAGGAGAATCACTTGAACCTGAGGGGCAGAGGTTGCAGTGAGCCGAGATCGCACCATTGCACTCCAGCCTGGGTGACAAGAGTGAAATTCTGTCTCAAAAAAAAAAAAAAAAAACCCCAAAAAACAAAAAACATAGCTTTATTGAGGTATAACTTACATATCATAAAATGTTAAGTTTACATTTCAATGTGTTTTTGTAAATTTATACAGTTTGTAACCATTACCATAAGCCAGTTTAGAATATTCCATCACCCCAAAAAGTTCCCTCATGTATATTTGCAGTCAGTCTCATTCCCATCCCCCAGTAACCACTGCTTTGCTTCTTTCTCTATAGTTTTGCCTATTCCAGGAATTTCATATAAATGGATTCTTGCGATATTTACTCTTATTGTCTGGCTTCTTTCAGTTAGATTTTTTTTTTTTTTTTTTTTTTGTCATAGAGTCTCTCTCTGTCACCTAGTCTGGAGTGCAGTGGCATGAACTCCTGGGCTCAAGCTTTCTCCTACGTCAGCCCTGGAGTAGCTGGAACTACAGTACTGTACCACCACACCTGGCTAATTTTTAGTTTTAGAGACAGAGTCTCACCATGTTGCCCATGCTGGTCTCAAACTCCTGTCCTTAAGTGATCCTCCCGCTTCAGCCTCCCATCCATTAGCATGCTTTTGAGGTTCATCCATGTTGTATCATGTATCAGTAGTTCCTTTTGTTGCTGAGTAGTATTCCATGTTTAGATATTCCACATTTTGTTTATTCACCAGTTGATGTAAGACAGATAGCTTTTATACTTTCTTCAGCTGAAATCCTTCACTTTCACTTTTTAAGACCAATGAAAATAGAACTGCTTTGATTCTCCTGTAAGAGGGAAACTTAGAGCACTACCTTTTTTTTTTCAGATGGAGTTTCATTCTTGTTGCCCAGGCTAGAGTGCAATGGCATGATCTTGGCTCACCGCAACCTCCACCTCCTGGGTGCAAGTGATTCTCCTGCCTCAACCTCCCGAGTAGCTGGGATTACAGGCATGCCCCACCACACCTGGCTAAATTTGTATTTTTAGTAGAGATGGGGTTTCTCCATGTTGGTCAGGCTGATTTCGAACTCCTAACCTCAGGTGATCTGCCCACCTCAGCCTCTCAGAAAGTGCTGGAATTACAGGTGTGAGCCACTGTGCCCGGCCAGAGAGCTACCTTTTTTTTTTTTTTTTTTTTTGAGTTGCAGTTTCAGTCTTGTTACCCAGGCTGGAGTGCAATGGCACGATCTTGGCTCACTGCAACCTCTGCCTCACGGGTTCAAGAGATTCTCCTGCCTTAGCTTCTGAAATAGCTGGGACTACAGGTGCGCGCCACCACCCCCAGCTAATTTTTGTATTTTTATTAGAGACAGGGTTTTGCCATGTTAGCCAGGCTGATCTCGAACTTCTGACCTCAGGTGATCTTCTTGGCTTGCCCTCCCAAAGTGCTGCTGGATAACAGGCATGATTCACTATGCCCAGCCTGGGTCTTTGGAAACCTAGGCTCCAAGGAATATGGTTTGAAATCCACCAATGTAAAGCATAATCTAAGAAAATGTGTGTATAGGCCAGATGTGGTGGCTCATGCTTTTAATTCTAGCATTGTGGGAGACCGAGGCAGGAGGATCGCTTGTGCTCAGGAGTTTGAGACCACTGTGGCAACATAGGGAAACCCTGTCTCCACAAAAAAATTTAAAAATTACCCAGGCTTGGTGGCATGTGCCTGTGGTCCCAGCTATTTGGAAGCCTTATGTGGGAGGATCGCTTGAGCTCAGGAGGTTGAGGCTGCAGTGGGCTGTGATTGCACTCTTGCATTGCAGCCTGAGTGACAAAGCAAGACCTTGTCTCAGAAAAACAGAAAAAAAAAAAGAGAATATGTATATAAATGGTATATCCAGGTGATATTAGAAGGAAGAAAAATTTGCAGTGTTTAGGAATACTTTTTTTTTTTCTTGAGACGGAGTCTTACTCTGTCACCCAGGCTGGAGTGCAGTGGCACTATCTTGGCTCACTGCAACCTCTGCCTCCTGAGTTCAAGTGATTCTCCTGCCTCAGCCTCCTCAGTAGCTGGGATTATAGGCGTGTGTCACCACGCCCAGTGAATTTTTGTATTTTTAGTAGAGGCGGAGTTTCATTATGTTGGTCACGCTGGTCTCAAATTCCTCGTGATCCGCCCGCTTTGGCCTCCCACAGTGCTGGGATTACAGGCATGAGCCACTGTGCCCAGCTTGGCATACTTTTTCTTTTTTTTTAAACCAGAATGTATAACAGATGAAATATCTTTCCTAAGGGAATGATACTTCCCTTTTGTACAATTTGGCTGTTTTGCCAGGACCTTAGAGGGAGTGGGTTATGGTTTCATGCCCATTTGGTGAAATGCTATCTATTTTAATGGTCTTTTATTTTTACCTTTCTGATTATTCATTTTTTTGTTTGATTTTTAATCAGGCAATTATTACAGTTTACGTTCTCAGCATGAGAAAGCAGCATTATATTTCCAGAGAGCCCTGAAATTAAATCCTCGGTATCTGGGTGCCTGGACACTGATGGGACATGAGTACATGGAGATGAAGAACACATCTGCTGCTATCCAGGCTTATAGGTGATTATCTAGAATGGGGGGAGGTGGAACAGATTTCTGTGATGTTAGGAGCCTCTAAGCCTGCAAGTTGCTAATCTTGATTCTGCCTTCTTAGCAGTCTGTCTTCTGTTTCTTAGACATGCCATTGAAGTCAACAAGCGGGACTACAGAGCTTGGTATGGCCTTGGGCAGACCTATGAAATCCTTAAGATGCCATTTTACTGCCTTTATTATTATAGACGGGCCCACCAGCTTCGGTAAGTCTGGTCACTTGGCAATGTGTCTGATGTGGGAGGAGCTAATAACTTTTTTTTCCCTTTTGATAGCTATTGTCAAATCACAGTGGATGGTTTTGACTCTTGGAGACCTGAGTTTAAACTTGCTAAATGCTCTTTGGTTATTTTCATTTAGTATATTTCACTAATGGGTTAATAGTATAATTATGAACTCAAAGTAATCTATTATATGGAGCATTAGGTTAAAGACCAGTTGTTTCATAGATTTGAAATAGTGGCATACTGGTTCCTCAAGGGAGAACTTCAGTTTCTCTAAAGTCTTTGCTCAGACTGCCTATTCTTCTTTCTCAGACCCAATGATTCTCGCATGCTGGTTGCTTTAGGAGAATGTTACGAGAAACTCAATCAACTAGTGGAAGCCAAAAAGGTACCTTAAAGTGGGTCCTGAAGAATTTGGGTGGAAATCTGCTGTTTAGATGAACGTGGGGCTATCTGTGCTTTAATTTTCCCCTTATTCTGATCTAGATACATAGGAAACTCTGAATATTTATAGATACATAGCATGAAAGCAAAGCTGGGCCAAGATCATCAGTGGGAATGTCAGGATGTAGCCTAGACCTATCAGAACTGGTAAAAAATGCCTTGCATTCTGTAAATCTGAACTTCTGGGAAGCTTGCAGGGTCTTAACCTTCGTATGATTTAGTCATGGCACATGGGACGATGGTCAAAATGACCAGTTTATTTTTTTGACAGTGTTATTGGAGAGCTTATGCCGTGGGAGATGTGGAGAAAATGGCTCTGGTGAAACTGGCAAAGTGAGTGAAAGGAGTGAAATGCTGTTGATATTTCTGTGGGCTTCTCTGGGATGGTGGGTCTTGCATGCTCTAGAGCCTCCTATCTACCTGTCATTCTACCTGGGTGTGGGGATGTAGCAGGATGCATGAAAGCTGTCTGTGAATGCAGCCATTTTGACCCTAGAGAATGCCACTTCTGGCTAAGCGTGGTGGCTCATGCCTATAATCCCAGTACTTTGGGAGCCTGAGACAGGTGGCTCACCTGAGGTCAGCAGTTTGAGACCAGCCTGGCCAACATGGTGAAATCCTGTCTTTATTAAAAATACAAAAGTTAGCCAGGTATGGTGGCGGTTGCCTATAATCCCAGCTACTCGGGAGGCTGAGGCAGGAGAATTGATTAAACCCGGGAGGTGGAGGTTGCAGTGAGCCAAGATTGCGCCATTGCACTCCAGCTGGGTGACAAGAGCAAAACTCTGTCTCAAAAAAAAGAGAATGCCACTTCTCTTGAAGGAGGGCAGTTGCTTTCCTATTAAAGCAAGGGATCAAGAATGATTTGAAGAAAGAAATGATGAAATTTTTGTGTCAGAGCAGTGTAGGAAAACTACTTTCAATGTTAATTTCCTGATAAGGGCCAGAAAAATTAGGAATAACTCAAATAGTAGGCAAAGTTTCTTTTTTTTTTGAGATGGAGTTTCGCTCTTGTTGCCCAGGCTGGAGTGCCATGGTGCAATCTTGGCTCACCGCAACCACCACCTCATGGGTTCAAGCGATTCTCCTGCCTCAGCCTCCTAAGTAGCTGGGATTACAGGCGTCTGCCACCATGCCCGGCTAATTTTGTAGTTTTAGTAGGGACGGAATTTCTCCATGTTTGTCAGGCTGGTCTAGAACTCCTGACCTCAGGTTATCTGCCTGCCTCGGCCTCCCAAAGTGCTGGGATTACAGGTGTGAGCCACTGCACCTGCCTCTTTTTTTTTTTTAGATGGATTCTTGCTCTGTTGCCCAGGCTGGAGCGCAACCTCTGCCTCCTGGGTTCAGATGATTCTCCTTCCTAAGCCTCCCAAGTAGCTGGGATTACAGGTACATGACACGACACTGAGCTAAATATATACAGTATTTAGTAGAGATGGGATTTTACCATGTTGGTCAGGCTGGTCTCGATCTCCTGACCTTGTGATCTGCCTACCTCGGCCTCCCAAAGTGCTGGGATTACAGGTGTGAGCCACTGAGTCGTGTCCCCCACCCCCACCCTTGCTTTTTTTTTTTTTGAGTCAGAGTCTTACTCTGTGTCCCAGGCTGGAGTGTACTGGCGCAATCTGGGCTCATTGCAACCTCTACCTCCCGAGTTCAAGCAATTCTCCTGCCCCAGCGTCCTGAGTAGGTGGGATTACAGGCATGTGTCACAACGCCTGGCTAATTTTTGTATTTTTTTTTTTTTTTTAGTAGAAATGGGGTTTCACTTTGTGGGCCAGGCTGGTCTCAAACTCCTGACCTCAAGTGATCTGCCCACCTTGGCCTTCCAAAGTGCTGAGATTACAGGCATGAGCCACCTTACTCTGGGTAATCCTCGAGAATTTTTGCAAGGATGTATTATCTAGTTTAGATAGTAATGTTTATTAACTCTCCTTCCATCATTAGCAGAGTAATGATTCTAAGCTTTGATAACAGTAACTATCACATCTAATACTATTCTAGTTCCGAGGGTATCATTTATGTCAAAATTGATACTTACCTATGTATTGTTTTTTTGGTCTTGTATACTTTTACTTTTTAATCACTAAGTTGCTTTGAGATATCATTTGTACTTAAAAGACCAGTTTCTTTTGTAGGCTTCATGAACAGTTGACTGAGTCAGAACAGGCTGCCCAGTGTTACATCAAATATATCCAAGATATCTATTCCTGTGGGGTATGTATCATACCATGAGAATTACATTGCTGTTGTTATTACTGTCACCTCAGTCATTTTGCTTTCCCTTTCTAGGAAATAGTAGAACACTTGGAGGAAAGCACTGCTTTCCGCTATCTGGCCCAGTACTATTTTAAGTGCAAACTGTGGGATGAAGCTTCAACTTGTGCACAAAAGTGTTGTGCATTCAATGATGTGAGTATCAGTTCTTTAATAAAAGGTTTGAATTTTAGGCTAGAACACAAGATCTTTACCATGCTGTTGGGGTGGAAGGAAGCATTTAAGTGGAAAGCCTACCTGGGCCAGGCACAGTAGCTCACACCTATAATCCCAACAGTTTGGGAGGCTGAGGCAGGAGGATCGCTTGAGCTCAAAAGGAGTTTAAGAACAGTCTGGGCAACAAAGGGAGATGTTATCTCTACCAAAAATAAATTTCACCAGGTTTGGTGGTGCATGCCTGTGGTCCCAGCTACTCGGGAGGCTGAGGTGACAGAGCACTTGAACCTGAGAGGCTGAGGCTACAGTGAGACTTGATCACACCACTGCACTGGAGCCTGGGTGACACAGTGAGACCCCCTCATCTCAAAAAAAAAAAAAAAAAAAGCAAGCCTACGTGCCTGTCTTGAACTGTAGAACTTGTATATCAGCATCTTTTTTTTTTGAGATGGAGTGTCGCTCTTGTTGCCCAGGCTGGAGTGCAATGGTGCACTCTTGGCTCATCGCAACCTCTGTCTCCTGGGTTCAAGTGAGTCTCCTGCCTCAGCCTCCCAAGTATCTGCGATTACAGGAATGGGCCACCACACCTGGCTAATTTTGTATTTTTAGTGCAGACAGGGTTTCTTTATGTTAGTCAGGCTGGTCTTGAACTCCCGACCTCAGGTGATCCTCCTGCCTTGGCCTCCCAAAGTGCTGGGATTACAGGCATGAGTCACCACACCCGGCTATATATCAGCATCTTAATAACTTGTTTTTGAGACTAGCTCTGGACATGTTGAAACATTTGCCTGACTTTGTTGCAGACCCGGGAAGAAGGTAAGGCCTTACTCCGGCAAATCCTACAGCTTCGGAACCAAGGCGAGACTTCCACCACCGAGGTGCCTGCTCCTTTTTTCCTGCCTGCTTCACTGTCTGCTAACAACACCCCCACACGCAGAGTTTCTCCACTCAACTTGTCTTCTGTCACGCCATAGTTGGCTACTCTCGAGCCAGCATATTGTTAGACTCATCTTAATTAAGCCTTACCTCTATGTAACAAACAGTACGTCTGTTCCAAGGACCTCAGCTCTTGTTTCTATAGATGGCCACAGCTCCATAGGGATAGCTTGTATAATTACCCTCAGAGGCTGACTGACAGAATACTGGCAGGAACAGACATTCTCTTGCCAGTTAGAAGCACTTCTATCTCACTTCTGTCCAGAGTGGCTTTAGATCTTGGCCTTCTCTGAATGCTTTTTTAAATTTTTTTGCCCCCAAGAAAGCCCCTTTAATAGCACTTTAGCACCGGCAATGCTATAGGAAGTGTCAGTGCTGCTGAGAGTGGAAGAAAGGCAAAGAAAGGAGGAAACTGCCACTCTACCCTCAGCTGGCAGTAGTATGGCACTGAGTACCCTACGAAGAAGTCAGAACAATGGATACAAATGACCTTGCTCTTAGATTTGCTCAGCAGCATCCCTATTCTGATGTCAGAGATTAGGTTTAAGTGGATTAAAGCTATCCATTTGTTCTTACTCTACAGAGACAATCTTCCAAAACAGTTTTGAGGGGTCTTATAAAAGAAGGGCAAAAAAGAATCTCACAGAGCTTGGGACTGCTGATAGCCCTTACTAAGGGCAAAAGATGGCTATATTGTTAGCTATACTCCTACCAAAGCAAAGCAAGGAGATAGGATTATAGATAATTTCACAGACATTTGGAAATAATGTTTGTGAATATCCATACAAGAATAAACTCACTTCAAGCTGGTCTGTTTTAATAAATTTTCAATGTAATTGTCTATTATTTTTTCCTTCCCATCTGCAACAGAATACATTTTGTCAGCCTTTATCTAGATGAGATAAAGGAAATCATTCTTGTGGTGCTCTTGGAGAGTTTCAGGCCTGTGCATGTGTATACAGCAGGAGATAATATGCTATGTCTGCTGTAATGAATTTGTACAGTAGATGCTATGGATCATTCTGAGCTCAGGGTCCAGACTTCATTCTTATTCCCAGAATTTTGTGTTACCTTTTTACCTCCTAACATATGACACTTCATCTTATATTAAGGAAGGTTTAGAATATCTAATAAATACTACTTGAATTCATTTCTTACTAAGCCTTCTTAGGCAAGCTGTATACTAGTTACTGGTCTCCACTGCCATGCCTTTTCAAGGTTCCCATGGTCCAGAATGATGTTTGATTCTCAATTTTTCTGTTCCCTTTATAATTTTTAATGATTTTGCTACATTTGGAATTCAATAAAAGATGTGAACAATAATATCTTTAATATAACAACTTTTTTGTGTGTACATAGAAACCATATAAAAGTAAAAAAAAAAAATGAGATTACATAGGTGATTATAATACAAAAGTGGGAAAAAAGCTTCCTGATATATCGTAAAGCTTAAAAGAGAGAGATCTATTTCTTCAGAAGAGTAGCTGACCCACCTCAGGGCCATGACTGCTCTTCTCTTTCCCCACAGCCTTAGTACTTTTTGCCAAAAGGCCCAGATTTGAGTAAAGGGGAACGCCGTGAGCGTAGGATCCGGGCATAAGGGCTGCAGTCTGTTGTCGAGCTTTGGCAGGTTGGTGTCCGGGGAAGTAAATTTCGAAGAAATGGTTTCTTCCCTGGGGGCTGTTGGTTTGGTTGCTGGTTTTCCTGGTTGTCACCAAGGCGCTTTTTGGCAGAAACCTGGCCTTGGAGTTTTAGCACCGTATGATACTGCTCAGCAATACATGCTGCCTTCTTCCGAAGGTCTAGTTTGACTAGCACCATGTTGTTCTGCAATTCAGCCAGAGTCTGGTCCTAAGGAAGATCAATAAAGTTATAGAAAACACTTTTGTCTGGTAGGTTAGAGAAACAACAGGGTTAATACATACCACCCATTACTAGTTATTAATGACTGTTTCTTCAAAGATTAAAACTCTTTAAGGTCAGATAAGTGGGCATTTTCTGAGACCAAAATATAAGCAGTGCTGAATAGGACATCTTCTAACCCATAAGGTAGTATAAGCTTGAGTAAATTTAATTTCTAAGCACCTCAGTCTCTAGATACCAAATTAAATGTTGAGTTTAGTTTAAGATATACAGTTTTAGTATCTCTGGAATCAGGATACATCTTACTGATGAGAAACGTCATAGCTAAATTGTTAATTTTTTTTCTTAGTAGAAAAAAACCATCTAAAAAATAATGGTTTTTTAGATGAAATATGACAGTAACTACCTCCCTAAGGTGGTTGTGACAGAAGATGCCTATAAATTACTTAGCAGAGTGCCTGGTACTTAGTAAATGCTTAACAAAAAAATAGTTATTTTTATTTTGCAAATATACTGCTGTCACTCTAAGTTCAGCTTAAAAATCTTTACGTTTTTCTTCTGGTCCTCTTTCCTTTCTCACACATACACTGGAGTGGGCTAGTAGGAAAGAAGTGGGTAGTTTGCCCTAACCTGTTTTATTAAGATGTCATCACAAGTAGTCAAGGCTTGACGAAGTTTTCCTGCCCCAGTGCTGTGGCAACAAGCTCTCTCTGCTGATTGGAGAGACTCACCAAGTTTCTGAAGCTCTGTCCGCAGCAGCCGTATATTCTGAAAAAGGGGAAGTAGGAATCAGATTGTGGGCAAAGAGCAACTAGGATAATAATCTGGAGGGGTCAGGTAGCCATTTGAAGAGAAGTAAAATTAGAAAGGCTAGTGAGCTGAGTGAAATAGCCACTCTCCAGCATCTTGTCTTCCCATGAACCAGTGATACAGTGTTAGATGTGGGAAATTGCCTTAGGTAAGAGTTTGGTAAACAGAGAAAGGTAATTACCTTCTGGCCCTCTTCTAACTTCTTGTCCACATCAATGGTGAAGGGCTTGGCTGAGGGTGGTGGTTCTAACATTTTCTGATATTTACGCAACTCTGAGGGAAGGAAACGAGAAACTTAAAATATGTGGGGTTTTTTTAGCCTTGGCCCAATCTCTTCAACTGAGTTAAGAGTAGCTTGTAGCAAATATAAAAAGTGAGGTTATGTGCATCCTAGATTGAAATGTCAGGGGGCTGTAGCTTGCAGTTTAGGAAATTATGTTAGAGCAAGAGTCAGAAGGCCTGGGTTTGAGTAACTGCTCGTCCCTGAACCACTATTATGTTTCCTGCCTGTCTCTTTCCTCACCTTCAGTGGTGGAGTTTAGCTCTGCTTTGCACTGCTGTAATTTAGCTTTAGCCTCCTGAAGCTGCTGGGTGGAGGCAGAAGCTGCCAACCTTTGTGACCGCCGTAGGGACAGTTCAGACCCTGATTGCTGTTGGGCCACTGACTGTTGTCTGGCTTCCTGCAAGAGAGCTTCTAGCTCTTCAATCTTTTCATCTCGCTCCTAAGAGGGAAGCAGAGAGACAATTCTGTGCAGAGCCAGAAAAATACTGCCGAGGCAGATGACTGAACAGACAGACAAAGCACTTGTGACACTGATCCCTTGAAAACCTGTTGTTAGCACTTAATACGATTTCCTGGCCAACTAAACCCTTAATTCACCAAACAGATTGAACCCAAAGCACTAAGAGGAATAGAGAAAATATATTCCTGCCCTTATTGGAGTAGTTTACAAAATCTCTTTACTTCAGGCAAGTTAGTGATGGAAATCTGAGCAGCTAGTTGGAGCTGGCTCAGGGCAACTCACCTGAATCTCTTCTTGGTAAAAACTTGTCAGTGACTCCTTAAGGATATTTAGTTTTTCTTCATACATTTCCTCCAATAGTTCCTTTTGGGTGTCCAAATGTTCACTGTCAGAAACAAGAGGAGAAAAGAGAAGTGAGTGAAGATTCTGAGGAGTGAACTTGGGGAACAGATCTTGAGGCACAACTCCACCCAACTCCTTACTTCCTACCCTCTGTCCCAGGTGACAGAGCTAAAGGGATCACTCAGCTAGTACCTGCACCACTGTTCCCGCTGTTGCATCTGTTCTACCATCTCAGTGCAAATTTCATCTCGGAGCTGCATCTCTAGCTGCAACTTTTCCTGTCGTTCTTTCAAAAGCAGTACCTTCATGGCTTCCACTACTTGTAGAAGCTCCTAGGAGAGACACACATGTCAGAGGTCATCAGATGCCAATGCCCTCAAAAGGTACAAGCCCACCTGGGAGGCACCATAGAAAACGTGTAGCTACTAAGCTGCTGCACCAAAGCCTTCTTGTATTCTCACCTCTTTGCCATACATGGAGACGTCAGCTTCATTTTCAACGTCATTATCAAGGCCTGCGTCTGCCTTAGCCCCTTTCTCTAAGCTGGGGGATGCCTGAAGACTATGTTCCTTGATGAATGAGTGCAGGGATGGGAATCCTAGTTGCATAGGTGGGGCATGCACAAGCTAGAGAAAAAAAAATATATATCTTACTTGACTCTGTAAGTAGTCCCTAGGAGCTTTCTTAGAGTTACCAGTTCCAAGTGAGCATACCCATCACACCTCTAGCTTCTCACCTGGCTAGCAATGGCTGAGAACTTAGCCACATGAAGAGTCTCATCATAGGTAGATGCACAGGGATTCACATTGACAATCATGCAGGAACGGCCTCGGCCTGTGAAGAAACCTTGGAACACTCGAGTCAGCTTGCTGTCACGGAAGGGAACCAAGTTCTGCTTTGAGCTGGCAGAAAATCAGAGATATTAGAGCTGTGAGCAGAACAGCAAGCCTTGGGGTAGCCTAGCACCAGTGGTGACCAGGAAGTCTCTCAGCAAATTGCAGAGCCTAGGGCTTATAGTCAAAAGCTCACCGGTTCTGCTGGTTCTGACGAAGGGCAGCAATACAGCGGCCCAGGGTATGCAGAGAGGTGTTAATGTTTCCTGCTTCCTTCAACCGTTCACCACTCTTCTGATCTTTGCAGCGCTCTGAGCCAGCCAGATCACAGAGTGACAGCCTAGAATGATGCACAGGATCTGACAAGGGCCTTGTGTTATGAGCCTTCTGGCCCTTTGTATAATTCTGGAGATGGGAGGGCCCACTAAGAATCTCTGTACCCAAAGAAGGAGAACAAGTTCCCCTCAGGACCTCCCCCATGCTTTCCCAACTACCATTTATGACCAAGAAGTCCAAATTTCAAAATGGAAAAACTTACTCGCTGATCTTGGGGACTATATCTCCTTCCCCATGAAGGTGTAGGATCCTGATTGAGAAGATGCTGTGACTGGAAGTCATGAAAAACAAAGTCATTGCACATCTTCCATGACCAGGCAGAACACTAATGTTTCCTGGAACACAGTGAAGTTTATTCTTACAATCTACTCACCTGCGGCTGGAGTTCTGGTTGAGGTGGGTGCTGGCAAAGCTCTGGTTCTTACGACCCACTTTTAGGAGCTTCCAGGCCTCCTCAGCATCTTGAACATGAATCCAGTTGAGATCTGAGGCCAAAGTAGAGAAGGGCATAAGATGGGAACATCCAACTCTTTTGCCAGTCTCTCCCCAATTGCCCTTCAGCATTCATGCCAGCTTCCCCCATTTCCCATACCTTTTACATAGGGATTGCCATTTTGATCCTCACATAGCCGCAAAGTTTGCCTCTTGCGCTGCTGGCTAGGTGGTTCTAATAGGTCATAAAGCAGTTCATTGTAGATCTCAAAGAACGAGATCCAGATGGAGAAGCGAATGTCTGCTGGGACAGGTACTGGGGCAGTGTCTGGCTGTGCCCATCGGTGACTTGTTTCTGGGGAAGAAGCCAATGTATAAGGCATCAACCTAGAGCAGTTCATCTCTCTTTTGGCCTGCAGGGGCCTCGGAAGGCAGACCTCAGATTGCAACCTCTGGTCTGTACTCCGGGCAGCTGTTAGGAACAGGCAGTGGGTTCCTACTGTTTCTTGGCAGAGCCCAGTCATGGTACATACCATCCAGCTGGCTACTGCTGGTATACTGACTGATGGAAGAGAGCCCAGCAATGCCACTGTCAAAGCTGGTGCTGGTACCTATCCGACTTTCAATGTAGACACTCCTCTTCAAGGAGGTGGACAGCTCCTCCTGGAGGGGCACAGGGAGAAGGTAAGCACAAAACTTCCCTAGATTTGTACCCCCTGCCCCCACTGCCATGGATACCAATGCTTTACCTCTTGGAGGCCTCCATTTAGCAGGGATAGCTTCTTCATTTCCTCCTGTCGGATCTGCTTGCTGTCTAGCCAAATTACCTCATTGGAGAGCAAGGGTTTCAGATCAGGTGTTGGATGAAGTTGGCCTTGGAGGCTATTGAAGATCAGTGCCAGAGACCGGGGGAGAATCCCTCCATCCTTGATGGTACCTGGAGGCATATGAAAGATGGACAGCTGGGCAAGTGTCTTTCTCCCCCTAACTCAGAGTATCAAAAGGTAAAAACAACGCCACTACCAGCCAATCAGGAATCCTGTGAAGCTTTACTACTCACCTTGAATCGTGTGGGTTTTCCCTGAGTTAGTGACTCCATATGTATAGATGAGCCAGTTCTGGCCTTTGAGTACATCTTTTACCATCTCCTTCACAGTTAGGTTGAAGAAGGATGCCTGTCCCACTTCTGGCCCAAAGATCTAGAGAGAGACCCAGATTTTTAGTGGCCTATCCTACATCTGCGCAGAGCCAGCAGATATATTTCTTCCTGAGTGGTTGGCTCTGGAGACCACTCAAGCAGCTTCTTCCTGCAGTGCTGCCGGCTGTTCTCTAAACACTGAGGACTAAGTGCTCTCTGCTAGTCTATCTTTCACCCAAATCAACAAACACTTAAGAAATGTTATGCCCTAGGCCTGATGCTTATACACAATGGGGCAATATAATAGCCTTCAAGCATGGGCTTTGGAGATACATGGATCTAGACTCAGGTCCTAACTCTACCAATGACTAGCTACATGGCTTCAGCAATATTACATTCGCCACATTATCCTTGTCAGGAAAATAAGGAAATAATGATAATAATATAATTTTTTGGAATTGATATACATATATTACTTGACAAAGTGACTAACATATAACTAGGGCCCTCAAAATTGTAAGTGTGCATATACAAGGAACTCACAATCAAGTAGAGAAGCTTTCCCTCTAAAGAGGGAATAAAGTTGTCCTTAAATGTTGGTCCTTTGTTCACAGACCAGTACCCTCCATACCTGGGAAAAGGTGAACCTGTGGGTGGCTTGGCCAATTCCCCGCTCATTGCTCTTCAGGGCAAAAGAGTCCTTGGGTGCTTGTAGGACAAGGGTCTCCATATTCTCAATATGGACACAACCCTGAGAAGGGAGAAAATATAGTTGTCACAGAAGGCATTCCTGGGAATCTCTTTTGTGCTGCATCATTTCACCTTAAATCTTCCATTCTCAGACACTCACCTGATCTTCCTGTCGTTCCAACTCTGAAGGTAACAAGGGCCTAACCCTCAGGTATACTTTCACCTTCTCCATACTGTCCTCAGATGGAACCTGTGGTACAAGTCCAGCCCAGAACCACAGATTAATTTCAGCAGTTACCTCTGAGCAAATGGGCAAACAGTAGGTTCTAGGAACCATGATAACACTAGCCCATTTCATTTCAAATGTCTCCATGCAGCTACTCTTTGGTTTTACAATTATTCCAACCCAAATAGACATTTTTACGACTTTGTCACCCTTCCCTGTCTTATCGTTATCCTGCAAACCTGGTTTGTCACACCAATGATCTGGGTTAGAATTTGTTGACTGGTATGAAAATTGATATGTGATACTAAAGTAAAGCAGAGGCAGACACACTTGAATTTGAGTCCCAATTCCATCACTTAGTAACTATGAGACCTTGAACTATGAGTTCTTTAAATTCTTTGCCTTAGTTTCCTCATCTGCAGAATGGGGTTAATAATAGCACCCACATCATTCATTCAACAGATATTTAGAGGCTAGGCATGGTGCCTCACACCTGTAATCCCAGCACTTTGGGAGGCTGAGGGGGGCAGATCACTTGAGGTCAGGAGTTTGAGACCAGCCTGGGCAACACAGCAAAACCCCATCTCTACTAAAAATACACAAATTAGCAGGGCTTGGTTGTGGGTGCCTGTAATCCCAGCTACTCAGGAGGCTGAGGCAGGGAGAGTTGCTTGGGCCCAGAAGGTGGAAGTTGTGCCACTGCACTCCAGCCTGGGCAACAGAGTGAGACTCCATCTCAAAACAAACAAACAAACAAACAAACAAACAAAAAAAAACCCCAGATATTTAGAGAGTGCCTACTATGGCCTAGGAACAGAAAAGCTCTGACAGTCCATAGTGAGAGACGTCATCAAGGACCATGTTCTCATGGAACTTTGTAAATCTAAAAGAAACTCTATAAGAGGACAAAATGTAACAAGGTACGTTAATGTTTAGCAATATGACCTAGTACAGTGTTTCTCAGCCAGGGTCATTTTCACTCCAAGGGCCATTTAGCAATGCCTGAAGTGCCTGAAGACATTTTTTGATTGTCAGGAGTGGGAAGGCACTACTGACACCTAGTGGATAGAGGCCAGGAATGCTGCTAAACATAACGCACAGGACAGATCCCTGCAAGAACTGTCTAGCCCCAAATGGCAATAATGCTGTGACTGAGAAACCCTGACCTAGGAGGAAAGCTACAACAAATTGAAGCTGTGGTGATACTATTAAAATCTGAACTGTACATTCTACTTACATGATGCCTATATGACCTTGTGCAAATTATTTAGCACAGTTGGGCCTCAAGGCAAAGAGAGATAACTATTCTCTTTCCCTGAGAGATTAACTGAAAGCATGCACTTGAGGGTATTTCATTAATGCAATGCAAATAATAGTTCTCGTGGACACACAACTCTTAGTATTTTTTTTTACTTGTCATGCCCTTAATTTTTTTTTTCTTTTTGTAGCCATTTTCTCCCAAATGCTTTTAATTTTGAATTGATCTCTCAGCCCTTCAGGATTGCTAGTCTTTGACCTCATATTACCCCGTATGGACAACTATTGGCCTGAGGATATCACTTTCTGCCCCAGCCACTCCCCAGTTCCTTTACCTGCTGCTTGTCCTCCAGGGAGGCAGAGATGACAGAGCAGTCTGACAGAAGGTTCTTGTGTACCACAGATCCCAAATCTGCAGCTGTGGACTCAAACATGGGAGAGACTACAACATCGTCATCGGACAGCAAGCCCGCTGGTGGAGAAAGGATCCCTTGCGACATGACGGCAGGGGCGGCCTAGGTCTAAAAAGAGACAAAAAAGTGGGCAGGAAGAACCTTTAGCAACAGAAGAGGCTGCGAATTTTAGATGAGAAGTCCCTTACCCCAGGACACCGGGTCCCGCTCCCTACTTCCTTTCTCCTCCAATTATCGGCAAAGGGGAATGAAAGAAGTTCACTAAATGAACAATTGAGAGAAGTCTGAGGTGGCATTTCTTTTTTTTTTCTTTTTTTTTTTTTTTTTTTGAGACGGAGTCTCGAACTGTCGCCCAGGCTGTAGCGCAGTGGCGCGATCTCGGCTCACTGCAATCTCCGCCTCCTGGGTGGCAATTCTCCTGCCTCAGCCTCTCAAGTAGCTGGGACTACAGGGGCGCGCCACCACGCCCAGCTAATTTTTTTGTATTTTTAGTAGAGACCAGGTTTCACCGTGTTGGCCAGGATGGTCTCGATCTCCTGACCTCGTGATCCGCCCGCCTCTGACTCCGAAAGTGCTGGGATTACAGGCTTGAGCCACCGAGCCCGGCCTTAGGGTGACATTTCTGAACGCGAACATAAGTCCACAGAAATCTGGCCCCAAAAGCAGAAGGCTAAGCCTCAAGTAGGGCGCCTCGCCCGCTGGTGCCGTGGAGGTAGTGTCAGGATCCCTCGGCTTCTTCTCTAACCTCACCCCAAGGCTCACGGTGAGAACAAAGATGTAGCATTAAGAGAAAGAGATGGCTGCAGCTCCGCTTTTTAAAAGCCTATTCCGCGCGGGAAAAAGCTGGTAACCCGGACTCCAGCCCAGCTGCACACTTACCCGAAGACGTGCCACTTGATCCTCCTCGGGTATCAGCTCACTCACACCTGGTCTCCGAACCTGGACTTTCGCCGCCGGAGAGCACAACTCCACCCTCGAGGGGCAGCTTTGGTACCGATACAATATTTTAAATTACGCGCTGCTTTCGTTCGGCCAATCAGATAGCGAAGCCTACAGGACCAATTCACTTAAGGAAAGGGGGCGGACCTGACTGGAATCCCAGTCGTTTGCTTCCGCTTGACCTCTCAAATCTAATGTAGATCCGGGTTATCAACTGTCGCGAGTTCGGAGTTATTTCGCCTGGGATTCTTCCAACTTAACCCTTTTCCTTGAATCCTAGACATTTCTTATCCAAGCAGCATAAAGAAAATCTTGAGGTTTCCGCCTCCAACTCTTGTCCTTCCTTAGCAACACTGTTAACATAAGTGCACAAGATAACTGGTTTAGGGTACTTGCTTTGACTTAGGGGGAAAAAAAAACGACATTTCCCAGGAGACACCGCGAACTAACGCCAGTACTCTATTTCCCAGAATTCCCGGGTTTCGGCCCTACCAGACCGTCTCTCCTCAGGGTTGGAGACTTCGGGGCCAAGATGGCGACAGGAACGGGCAGTGAGTATCTGAGCAGGTTTTGCGTGAAAGGCCTTTGTAGATTCGAGGCTAGGAACCATATTTTTGTTACACCACTAAGGAGCAGGAGAAGTGGTTTGCTTGAGAGCCCAGGATTTTCAGAGACCTGCGCTCCACAGTATCGTAAAGACCAACGTTTGGGGCCACAGAAATCTGGGGACTTGTTTCTCAGGGAGGGAGCGGAGGTTTGAGAGAAGCAGCTTACTGAATCCGAGTGTGTTAGGAGCTCTGCGAGGTAACCGTAAAAACACTCTAGAAACTTTGGCGTGCAGACTGAAAGATGTTGTGAGCCAGTCGGAGTAACCGGCGTCTCAAAGAGCCATTCATTTTCTGACCGACGTTTGTGAGGCAGTAGAAGTGGGGTGTTTTAACCATGAGCTTTTCCTGCTACTGAGAAAATTGCGTCTCTGGCATTTCAGACATTTTTTTTTTTCGTGGACTTAAAGTCTAGGCCCGACGTTTGGAGTAGAGGAGCTGAGAGAAGTAAACAAGTTTATGCTAAGAGGGAGGCGGGGTAGTAGGAGGTTCTGGCCGCTCGGCTTCCTGGGAAATAAGCCCTCGCGTTTAAACTGGAATAAAGTCCAGTATTCTTAAAACTGGGCTTTTAGGTAGAATTGCCTAATCTGACATTCCCTATTTTTTTTTAATAAAGCAGAGCTTCAAGCCATGGCGTTTGAAGAAATAAAATGTTATACTGTAATTCGCATGCAACGAATAGGTACCACCGTCACCGGTGGTATTTCACTTGGAGAGGTGAAAATCGAAATTTGGTGATAGTAGCTCACTTTGTCCTAACAAGTTGGAATGTTTTGTATTAGCCTTTCAGTCCTCCTTTTGGGGATTTCGGAGCTTAGCACTGCAGTCTCAGTGGTTGTTTCCAAGGTGTTTCTCTCTCTCTCTCTCTCCTTCCCTCCCTCCCTCTCTCCCTCTCTCCCCCCGTCCTTCCCCCTCCCTCCCTCTCTCCTCTCTCTCTCCCCTCCTCTCTCTCTCTCTCCTCTCTCCTCTCTTCTCTCTCTCTCTCTCTCACTCACTCTCTCTCTCTCTCTCTCAGAACACAAGCTGCTGAGTACTGGCCCCACAGAGCCATGGTCCATCCGAGAGAAGCTGTGTTTAGCATCTTCTGTCATGAGAAGTGGAGATCAAAACTGGTAAGGTATCTAGGATGTCAGCTCTCCTGGGTCTTAGAAATTGTTGGATATGCTTTCATGTTGGTAGATTTCTGTAGTTAATCATATTAAGCTGTAAGTAGACTTTCTTTTCTTTTTTCTTTTTCTTTTTTCGAAACGGAGTCTCACTCTGTCGCCCAGGCAGGAGTCCAGTGGCACGATCTCTGCTCACTGCAACCTCCGCCTCCTAGTCTGGTGCTCAAGCAATTCTCCAGCCTCAGCCTCCCGAGTAGCTGGGATGGCAGGCGCATGCCACCATGCCCAACTAATTTTTGTATTTTTTAGTAGAGATGGGGTTTGCCATGTTGGCCAGGCTGGTCTCAAACTCCTTACCTCAGGTGATTGGTCCACCTCAGCCTCCCAGAGTGCTGGGATTACAGGTATGAGCCACCTTGCCTGGCTTTGCCTGGCCATGCCTGGCTGATTTTTTTTTTTTTTTTTTTTAAATAGAGACAGGGTTTCACCATGTAGGCCAGGCTGGTCTCGATCTCCTGACCTCATGATCTGCCCTCCTCGGCCTCCCAAAGTGCTGATATTACAGGTTTGAGCCACCGAGCCCAGCTGTTTTTTTTTTTTTTTTTTTTTTGACACAGGGTTGCACTCTGTGGCCTAGGCTGGAGTGCAGTGGAGTGATCTTGGCTCACTGCAGCCTCTATGTCTGGGACTCAAGTGATCCTCCCACCTCAGCCTCTTGAGTAGCTGAGACTACAGGCACACACCATCATGCCCAGCTAATTTTTTGTAGAGATGGGGTTTCATCATGTTTCCTAGGCTGGTCTCAAACTTGTGGGTTCAAGCAATCCGCCCATCTCGACCTCCCAACCTACTGGGATTACAGGTGTGAGCCACCAGGCCGGCTGTATTTCTTTTTTTAAACAGCTTTATTGAGATATAATTCACATACTATAAAATTAACCTACTTAAAATGTATAATATAGTGGTTTTTAGTATATTCACAGTTGTGCAACCATCACCACAATCTAATTTTAGAACATTTTCTTTATTTTTAAGAGGAACCCCTTACTCCTTAACTGTCAGTTCATGTTGTCCCCTCCTAACCACCCCCAAGCAAACTCTCATCTACTTTCTATTAATTAATTAATTAATTAGAAATAGGCTCACTGTCATCCAGGCTGGAGTGTAGTGGCACGATCTTGGCTCACTGCAACCTCTGCCTCCTAGGTTCAAGTGATTCTTGTGCCTCAGCCTCCCAAGTAGCTGGGATTACAGCTATGCGCCACCATAAGTGGCCTGGCTTATTTTTGTATTTTTAGTAGCGATGGGGTTTTGTCCAGACTGGTGTTGAACTCCTGGCATCAAGTAATCCGCCAGTCCTGGCTTCTCAAAGTGCGAGGATTGCAAGTATGAGCCACCATACCCAGCCAACTCTCTGTCTCTATAGATTTGCCTATTCTGGATATTTCATACAAATAGAAAATAGAATCATATGTGCTCTTCTGGACTTTATCACTTAACATAACACTTTTGAGATTCATTCTTATGTAGCATGTTTCAATACTTAATTCCTTTTTTAGCTGAATAATAGTCTATTGTATAAATATACCAAATTTTGTTTATTCATCACTTGATAGACACTTGAGTTGTTTCCACTTTTTGGCCGTTATGAATAATGCTGCTGTGAACATTCATGTACAAGGTTATGGACAATGTTTTTAATTCTCTTGAGTTTTTTATTCAAGGAGTGAAATTGCTGGGTTATGTAGTAAGTCTATTATGTTTGACTTTTTGTTGTTGTTGTTGTTGTTGTTTGAGACAGTGTCATTGACGCCCAGGCTGGAGTGCATTGGTGCGATCTTGGTTCACTACAACCTCTGCCTCCTAGGCTCAAGCGATCCTCCAGCCTCAGCCTCCTGAGTAGCTGGGACTACAGGCACGTACCACCATGCCTGGCTATTTAAATTTTTATGTTTTTGTAGAGACAAGGTCTTGCTATGTTGCCCAGGCTGGTCTCAAACTCCTGGCCTCAAGTGATCCTCCCAGCTCAGCCTCCCGAGTAGCTAGGACTACAGACCTGTGCCACCATGCATGGCTAATTCTTTTTGTTGTTTTTTGTCACTTTGTTGCCCAGGCTGGTCTCGAACTCCTGGCTCAAGGGATCTTCCCACCTTAGCCTTCCAAAGTGCTAGGATTATAAGTGTGAGCCATCACTCCGAGCCTAGAACTATCATTTTACCTTGCCCTGTATCAGCCCCCACCCCCTTTCTTTTGCATCATCCATTATGAATTTAACTCTCTTGCCACATTTATAGACAATTCAGTACTTTGCTGATTGTCATGTTTTCTAGCATTTTTTTGTTTTTTAAATCTAATTTTTGAAGTAATACATGGCCACCATAAAAACAAAAACACTATATAGAAAGAGCAACAGCAACAGAGAAATGGGTTAAAAACTTGAGTTTATTTTTCTCACACATAAAGTAAGTCTAGGCAGTCCACAACTCTCATAGCAACTTTACAGTGACAGTAGGAAGTCAGAATCTTCTCTTTCTGTTCCACCTTCCTCAGCGCAGTTTATCTTCTGGTTATCTTATGGTTCATGGTGGCTCCTTGAGCTTCAGCTATCACATCCTTGTTCCATGCGACAAGAAGGGGGTTGGTAAGAAAGGTCACATCCCTTTTAACAACTTTTTTTGTGATATAATTGATGTGCAGTAAACTGCACTTATTTTTTTTTTCCTTTTTTTGAGATGGAGTCTCGCTCTGTTGCCCAGGCTGGAGTGCAGTGGCGCAATCTGGGCTCACTGCAACCTCTGCCTCCCAGGTTCAAGTAATCCTCCCACCTCAGCCTCCTGAGTAGCTGGGACTACAGGCCTGCGCCACTATGCCTGGCTAATTTTTGTATTTTTTGGTAGAGATGGGGTTTCTCCATGTTGACCAGGCTGGTCTTGAACTCCTGACATCAGATGATCCACCTGCCTTGGCCTCCCAAAGTGCTGGGCAGGCATGAGCTACCACACCTGGCCACTGCACGTATTTAAAGGGTAAGATATGGTACTTCTGAAATATATATACTGTGAAACTATCCACAATTAAGGTAATTATTATGATATCCATTAACAGATGAATAAAGAAAATATGGTGTCTGTTTGTGTGTATATATATGTATATGTATATATACATATACACATATATATAAAATACATATATAAAATGAATACAATGGAATACTGTTTAGCCATTAAAAAAAGTAAATCCGGCCGGGCATGGTGGCTCACACCTGTAATCCAGGCACTTTGGAGGCCAAGGTGAGCGGATCACCTGAGGTCGGGGGTTCAAGATCAGTCTGACCAACATGATGAAACCCCGTCTTAAAAAAAAAAATAGGGGGTGGGGAGTTGGGGAGAGATAGCATGGGGAGAAATGCCAGATAGAGGTGATGGGGAGGAAGGCAGCAAATCACACTGCCATGTGTACCTATACAACAATTTTGCATGTTCTTCACATGTACCCCAAAACCTAAAATGCAGTTAAAAAAAAAAAAAGTAAATCTGCCGGGCGCAGTGTCTCACGCCTGTAATCACAACACTTTGGGAGGCTGAGGTGGGCAGATCACGAGATCAGGAGTTCAAGACCAGCCTGGCCAACATGGTGAAACCCCATCGCTACTAAAAATACAAAAATTAGCTGGGTGTGGTGGTGTATGCCTGTAGTCCCAGCTACTTGGGAGGCTGAGGCAGGAGAATCACTTGAACCTGGGTGGCAGAGGTTGCAGTGAGCCGAGATGGCACCACTGCACTCCAGCCTGGCGACAGTGGGAGACTCCATCTCAAAAAAAAAAAAAAAATAGGCCGGGTGTGGTGGCTCACACCTGTAATCCAAGCACTTTGGAGGCCAAGACTGGTGGATCACCTGAGGTCGGCAGTTCAAGACCAGCCTAACCAACATGGTAAAACCCCGTCTTTTAAAAAAAAAAAAAAAAAAAAGTAAATCCTGGCTGGGCATGGTGGTGTATGCCTGTAATTCCAGCTGCTCAGGAGGCTGAGGCAGGAGAATCACTTGAACCGGCGAGGTGGAGGTTGCAGTGAGCTGAGATCGTGCCACTGCACTCCAGCCTGGGCAACAGAGTAAGACTGTATCTCAAAAAATAAAAAAGTAAATCTTCCATTTGTGATTCCATGGTTGAGCCTGGAGGATAGTATGTAAAGTAAAATAAGCTAGGCACATAAAGAAATGCCATATGATCTCAGTTATATGTGTAATCTAGGAAAAATTATAGACCTCACAGAACTAGAGAGTAGAATGGGGCTGGGTGGGGTGGCTCAGTCTGTAATCCCAGAACTTTGGAAGGCCAAGGCGGGCAGATGGCTTAAGATCACAAGTTGGAGACCAGTCTGGACAATATGACAAAACTGTGTCTCCACAAAAAAAAAATACAGAAACATTACCCGGGTCTAGTGGTGTGTGCCTATAGTTCCAGCTACTCGAAAGGCTAAGATGTGAGGATGGCTTGAGCTAGGGAGGCAACATAAGAGATCCTGTTCCCTATAGAAATGAAAATTAGCCAGGCTTGGTGGTGCATCTGTGATCTCAGCTGCTTGGGTGGGGCTGTAGTGGGAGTTTGCCTAAGCCTCAGAGGTAGAAGCTACAGCAGGCCATGATTGTGCCATTGCACTGAAGCCTGGGTGACAAAGTGAGATCCTATCTAAACAAATAAAAATGTGTGTGTGTATGTACACATATCACATATATTTGTGTGTATGTATACATATGTGTGTATATACATATATGTGTGTATGTGTATATATATACATATATACATGCGTGTATATACATATATGTGTGTACGTGTATATATATACACATTGTGCATATATGTACATATATGTGTGTATAGATATATACAGATTTTTAAGCAAAACAGGTAAACTGGTTTGACATAGAATCTAATCTCTATGTTTCCTCACATTTTTATTAGATAAGTAGTATAAGAATGCTTTTTTTTTTTTTTTTTTGAGATGGAGTCTTGCTCTGTCACCCAGGCTGGAATGCAGTGGCACAATCTCGGCTCACTGCACCCTCCGCCTCCTGCATTTAAGTGCTTCTCCTCCCTCAGCCTCCCGAGTAACTGGGATTACAGGTGCATGCCATCAGACTTGGCTAATTTTTGTATTTTAGTAGAGATGGGGTTTCATCATGTTGTTCAGGCTGGTCTCAAACACCTGATCTCAAGTGATCCACCCTCCTCGACCTCCCAAAGTGTTGGGATTACAGGTGTGAGTCACCACGCCCAGCCATAGAAAAATAGTATAAGAGTACTTGAGTAAAATTTTTAAATTTTATTTTATCAGCAGATACCAAATCATAAAGTTCAGAATGATACACAATGTCTTCCTCCCATTATTGTCCCCCATCTACTAGTATTAGCAGTTTCTTGTGTCTCTCTAGCATTAGTTTTGTCTATGTGAGCAAATATTTTTCCCTCTTATCCCCCTCATTTTTGAACACAAATGATTATATACTATACATGCCGTTCTTTTTTTAAGTGGCGGTGGAGAGGGGGATTTCACTTTGTCACGCAGGCTGGTCTGTGGTGGTGTGATTTGGGCTCGTTGCAGCCTTGACTTCCTGGGCCCAAAGGATTCTCCTACCTCAGCCACCCAAGTATCTGGGACCATGGGCCACAGGTATGCACCACAACACCTGGTTGATTTTTTTTTTTTTTTTGTAGAGACAGAGTCTCCCTTTGTTGCCCAGGCTGGTCTTGAACTCCTGGGCTCAAGCTATCCTCCCACCTCTGCCTCCCAGAGTGCTGGGATTATAGGCACAATCCATTGCACACCTGGCATTCATTGGCATCTTTTTTATTCCAAAGTTTGAACTCCAAGCTTTGTACTCTCAGCATATCTCTCCTGTTATTTTCTGCTTGGTATATAATAAAGCTTTCCTCATTTTGCAGGGTGTCTGTTAGCAGAGCAATCAAGCCCTTTGCAGAACCTGGCCGCCCTCCAGACTGGTTCTCTCAAAAAGTAAGTTCCCAAGCAAGTGTTCTTTTGGAGCAGTCTTTGAGTTCTAAAGCACGCCCTGCCTTTTAATTACAAAGCTTTTATACCATGATGTGGGAAAATAGTTGAGAATGCCTTTTCTTTTTTCCTACTGTTTGCTAATCCATCCATATATGATCATATTAGACTTTTCTTCTCAGTGTTGCATAACATTTAGAACCCAAGCTTGGAAATTAGACATATCTGAATTCATTATTACTCCATCCAGAAACTGGGCCATGTTCCTCAGTTTTTTTCATTTGTAAAATAGTTTTTTTCATTTGTAAAATTTGCTTCAGGATTGTTGTGAAGTTAATTGAGGTAATACATGTAAAGCATTTAACACAGTGCCTTGCATGTGGTAACTAGTTAGTAGATATTAGCTATAAATATTTTCAGTTAGGTTGCCTTTACCCAAATGCACAAACTCTAGTCCATAAGACTCTTTTTCTGTGTCTTGTTTTGATTATTTTGAACTGATTTGATTATCAAGTTACTTACTGTCCTAGAAACTATTCACATCTTATATATATCTCTCTTCTCTAAATCTTACTCTAATCTCTTTAAACTTTGAAAGGTCATTTCTTTACATGCTTGCTCATCACATTTTCACTTTTTTTTTTTTTTGTAGCATTGTGCTTCCCAATACTCGGAGCTTTTAGAGACCACTGAGACCCCAAAGTGAGTATAAAGCCAGGTACTTGAGCCAAATTTCTTAGAGTATTTACTGAGGAATTCTGGTTTATACCTATTTATAATACTGGGTGATAAATAGCAGAAGTTATCTATGATTAAATGGTAAAGAAGGTTCAAAGCAAGTGGGAGAGGGGATAAATGTTCTCTTATTCAAATATGGATTTTTTTTTTTTTTTTCATTTTCCGCAGACGGAAACGAGGTGAAAAGGGAGAAGTGGTGGAAACTGTTGAAGACGTCATTGTTCGGAAACTGACTGCTGAGCGAGTTGAGGAACTAAAGAAAGTGATAAAGGAAACCCAGGAGAGATATAGGTACTTATCAAAGAGAATGCCAAAAGATTGAGAAAGACATAAGAGGCTGACGTGTGGTATTGGTCAGAATTTTTAGAATAGATTAAAAATCCAGTCTACCTACCTCTCTTTCTTCCTATAGGCGGCTAAAAAGAGATGCAGAACTAATTCAAGCTGGACACATGGACAGCAGACTGGATGAGCTTTGCAATGACATTGCAATGTGGGTTATATTATATTGTTCTTCTGTGCTTGTTTCTTTTTACCCTCTTTTCCCCTCAAGTAATCTGGCTTATTTCCTCCAACTGCCATCCCTTTAGACTTGAGACAGATTCTGGAAGGGGAAAACTGCAAAGCGGCTTGGTGACTGGGAGGGGGGAGTGAGTCCTAGAAGGTAATATGATGGAACATTTCAGTATGAAAACATAACTTAGTTGTAACTTAAAAGTGGCTCTGGTTTGCCTGAGTGAAGAAGTGGGAATTAGACAGTATACCCCAGTTCCCTGTTTTGCTGGTTAGAATTCCTGTTTAGGCCTTTCTTCCAGCAAGTGCTGGCCTGGCAAAAAAGTTTCTTTGTATGGGTTCTGTGAACTCTGGGGAGGAGCCAGAGCTGTCTACATCTAACTCTTAATTCCCTGTTTAGGAAAAAGAAATTGGAAGAAGAGGAGGCTGAAGTAAAGAGGAAGGCTACAGATGCTGCATATCAGGGTAAGCTGACCCTAGTATGTCTGTTTAGCAGTTGACCTTAGTATGTCTGATCGCACAGTACTGCATGCTAATTGCAGTTGGATTGTTTTGTAACATAGAATCCATTGGGTTAAATTTACTTGCACAGTTTTCTCTTCTGCCAGAATAAAAACCTCCCTTAATGTCCAAGAAGAAACTCCTAGAACATGAACTCTGCTCGGATCTCACTAGACCTTAAATAACTTTAGGATACAAAGGCTCAATAAGAAGATATTGAACATAATTAATGTTTTAGAAGTCAAAGGCCTGTGAAAAGATTGAGAATAGCTCAGTCATTGAATAAGGGGAGAAATGTAAGCATTTACAACTCTAGGAAGAAGTGCTGTGAGGTCTTTTCCTGTTTTTGTTCCCCTGGCCCCGAGAGCTTGTTGTGCAGGCCTGGAGTGCAGTGGCATGATCTCAGCTCACTGCAACCTCTGCCTCCTATGATATTCAAGCAATTCTCCTGCCTCAGCCTCTCAAGTAGCTGGCATCACAGGCGCCTGCCACCACGCCTGCCTAATTTTTTGGCCAAGCTGGTCTCAAACTCCTGACCTCAGGTGACCCGCCTGCCTTGGCCTCCCAAAGTATTGGGGTTACAGGCGTGAGCCACCGTGCCTGTCCTCCCTGTTCTTAAAAGCAGAGTATTAATAAGTTGCTGAAGAGAATATTAAAGGGTATTTAAACTGCTTTCCCACTCCAAGGACTTTTGGGATAACTAAATAGTTTGAGATTGTTAAAGGAGTTTGTTTAGTGTGAGAATTGCCCTTAGGAAAAATTAGGCTAAAAAGTTATCCATCTCCAGAAGTGTTAAAGCTTTCTAATCCAAACTCATTATGCTGCTTTAGTAATGCAACATTCCTATTTGTCCTTTATTGTATAATAGCAGAATAGTGTCAAGTTTCATTTATTTAATCTTGAAGATTTGGACATTGTTTTCTTTTACGTTCTAGCTCGTCAAGCAGTAAAAACACCCCCCCGGAGGTTACCCACTGTGATGGTTCGCTCTCCTATAGATTCTGCCTCCCCAGGAGGTGATTATCCACTTGGGGACTTGACTCCAACCACTATGGAAGAGGCTACCTCTGGGGTGAGTATATTTTCAGCTGTGGAAATTGATCAGCTAAGGGGCAATAAGCCGGCAGAGCTGAGTGATGAGGAAACCACTTTTGGCCAAAAGGCAACTTCCTCTCTTGGTCTGAATGCTAAAGAATTTACCATGTTCTATGCTCCGAGATAAAAATGGACCTAAAAACACTGAGGCTTTTGACCTTTTTGAGAGATAGGTAAAAGACTGTTTTAAGGAATTGTTTCATACTAGTCTTATGAAATCCCTCCTGAAATAAGGGACAAAGTCCTTGTAAATGTAATACTGGTAGTGGGTAAAGAGTTCATAAAAGGCAGGTTGGGTGGGATGTTTGAGTCATTGTGGGTTTGAGTGGATGGAAGAGAAGCTTATGGGGAAGAAAAGTATGGCTGAGAGCAGGAGGGATAGAGGCTTTCTGGGCAATTCAACTCAGGACTAATAAAATAATAGTTAGACACACTAACCCGAACAGATTAGTAGGGAACCTTCCATAGTTTGAGAAGTCAGATAAAGGTTCTCTGTTGTCTCTTAGGTAACCCCCGGGACTTTGCCGAGTACCCCAGTCACCTCGTTTCCTGGGATTCCTGACACCCTTCCTCCAGGCTCTGCACCCTTAGAAGCCCCCATGACCCCAGTAACAGATGATTCACCCCAGAAAAAGATGCTTGGACAGAAAGCAACTCCACCCCCCTCCCCTCTGCTGTCAGAGCTCTTGAAGAAGGGCAGCCTCCTGCCTACTAGCCCCAGACTGGTATGGAGACTTCTGTGGGTGTTTGAGAGCTGTGGTGATTTAGTACTTGGAAGGGAGTGCCTGGGACCTAAAATGTGACATGGGGAAAAAAAGTTCAAAAGAGGAAAATATCTCCTAATTAAATGTTAATTTTTGAAAAATACAGTAAGTTGATAGTACCCTTGGGTCCTGAGGTCTCTGAATCACAATTATTTTGGTTCTCTACTCCAGAGAACTCTTGTCAAATAAGTTTTGAACATTATAGTTTAGAATTTCCCTTGGGTATTAAATTATTCTCTGTAGATATTAACTATTAGTTTTCATAAAGTTTGATCAACTTCTGGAGCTTTGTTGGGAAATGGTAGTAAAGGAAAACTTGAGTGTAGCCTTCACCTCTATTCTTCCCTGTAGGTCAATGAGAATGAAATGGCTGTGGCTTCTGGCCACCTGAACAGTACAGGTGTCCTCCTGGAGGTAGGCGGGGTCCTTCCCATGATACATGGTGGGGAGATACAGCAAACACCCAATACTGTTGCAGCCTCCCCTGCTGCGTCAGGTAAGTTACCTCTCTTCCTTTATCTATTTCAGAGGTGTTGAACTTGACATTGACTGGCCTCAATTTCAGTGTTTCTTACTAAGCAATTGTTAGTCCTAGTTTAAAGCCCAACTTTTTCTAACTTTTTGGAGCTACTTTACCTGGTAAACAATGTAGTGCTCCAGATTATAAAGCTGTCTGTCTTCAAGATATTGACAGCCCTGATTGACCACAGCATAGATACTGAGAGTAATACTGAGCTGCTTTCTTGTGGCTTGCAAAATCAAGGTGCTAGAGATACCTGAGATTATAGAATAGTGGAATAAGATTTGGAACCAGAGAACTGGGCTTGAATCTCAGACCTGCCACACATTGGTTTTGTGACTTCGGATAGGTGACTTAGCTTTTGAGTCTCAGTTTCCTTTTTTATTAATTGTAATGTATATACTTGACAAGGATGTGATGAGAATTAAATGAAGAAGAAAGTGTAAAGCAGGGAAAGACAAAAAGCTCCGTAAAATACCATACAAACTTTATTGGTATTTGAATGGTGTTGAACTTGGTGATTTACAATATGCTGAACTTCAGCAGAAGTGACAGATTTATTCGTACCAGTTTTTTATTTCTTGGTGATTAATTTTCCTCTGAGGAAAAATTACCACCTTTTTTATTTTTTTTGGAGACAGTTGCCCAAGCTGGAGTGTGGTGGCACAATCTCAGCTCACTGCAACCTCCATGTCCCGGCTTCAGTCAATTCTCCTGCTTCAGCCTCCTGAGAAGCTGGGATTACAGCACCTGCCATCGTGCCTGGCTGTTTTTTGTTTTGTTTTGTTTTAGTAGAGGCAGAGTTTCACCATGTTGGCCAGCTGGTCTCAAATCTGGTCTCCCAAAGTGTTAGGATTACAGGCGTGAGCCACTGCGCCCGGCCTTACCACCCATTTTTTATATATGTTGTATGTTCTAGTGCTTTGGTTCATTCCTAGCTTGGAGGAAGATCTTAAGGTTAGAGAGAGGAAGGATATAGATGAACTTATTCAGTGCAGCAGTTGCTCTCATCTTTTGAGACCATAAGAATTTTCTTAGCTGAGTCTTCAAGTAGCTATTGCTTCTTGTTTATATGCTTTCTTCTTACTTCATTTTGTGTACCTCTTTATATGTTAGGTGCTCCCACTCTTTCCCGGCTTTTAGAAGCTGGTCCTACACAGTTCACCACACCTCTTGCTTCCTTCACCACTGTTGCCAGTGAGCCTCCAGTTAAACTTGTGCCACCCCCTGTAGAGTCTGTGTCCCAAGCTACCATTGTCATGATGCCTGCGCTGCCAGCACCATCCTCTGCTCCGGCTGTCTCCACTACCGAAAGTGTAGCTCCAGGTGCGTCCCTGAGCAGCCACTAGGTCTAAAATTTCATTTTGAGCTTCAGTTAGAGAAAAATGACCAACAGCATCAGATCCAATTCAGATGTTTCTTCTCTCTTCTACATAGACATGTGCCATCTTTATCCTTAGAAATAAATATCCTTAGAAATAGATGTGAGAAGAGGCGGGTGGGCATTTATGTGTTGCAGGGAAGAGGCTAAGTATACAGATATGAGCAGGCTTGAAAATATGTTCTCACCTTTATAGATAAAATTGAGGAGAAGAAAACATAGGCACATATATGATGACTCTTTCTGACCTTAAGTGTTTAAATATTTGACATCTGTCTGTAGCGCTGATATGATCTCAAGGTGGTCACTTTGTACCCAGTAAGCTTCTGAGATGCTTTTCTCTTTCTCTTATTCAGTGAGTCAGCCCGATAACTGTGTTCCCATGGAGGCTGTGGGGGATCCACATACTGTGACTGTTTCCATGGACAGCAGTGAAATATCCATGATCATCAATTCTATCAAAGAAGAGTGTTTTCGATCAGGGGTAGCAGAGGCCCCTGGAGGATCAAAGGCTCCCAGCATAGATGGGAAGGAAGAATTAGATCTGGCTGAGAAGATGGATATTGCTGTGTCTTACACAGGTGAAGAGCTGGATTTTGAGACTGTTGGAGACATCATTGCCATCATTGAGGACAAGGTAATTATTCAGCAAAGCCCTAAATAATCTCATGGGTCTTATGTAGGCTTCTCTTCTCAGTCTTCCTTTGCTGCTGCTGCTTTTTTTTTTTTTTTTTTTTTTTAAGAGACAAGAGTCTTGCTCTGTCATCTAGGCTCAAGTGCAGTGGCACGATCTTGGCTTACAGTAACCTCTGCCTCCCAGGCTCAAGTAATTCTTGTGCCTCAGCCTCCTGAGTAGCTGGGACTACAGGCGCCTGCCACCATGCCTCACTAATTTTTTATATTTTTAGTAGAGACGGGGTTTCGCTCTCAGCCAGGCTGGTCTCGAACTCCTGGCCTCCCAAAGGGCTGAGATTATAGGCGTGAGCCACCATGCTCGGCCACTTTGCTTCTTATAGTAAGAATTACTTAAACAACTCTCCTACTTCTGCCCGTCTCCATCTTTGTAGCCCTTTGGTGCTAACATACTAGTCATCTCCCCAGGCCTACCCATGTTATGATTTGCACAGGGCAGGTGCCTATTCATTGTTTGCCTCCACTATATGGAGAAAATGGAGAGAAAGCTGCAAATTCAAGCTTCACATTTGGTGCTAACAAAACTGAGGGACTTGGGCTTCTTTTTGTGACTTCAATAGGCTTTTGTATTGTGTGACAGGTGGATGATCATCCTGAAGTGCTGGATGTGGCAGCAGTGGAAGCAGCACTGTCATTTTGTGAAGAGAATGATGATCCTCAGTCCCTGCCTGGCCCCTGGGAGCATCCTATCCAGCAGGAGAGGGACAAGCCAGTACCTCTCCCTGCACCAGAAATGACAGTCAAGCAAGAGAGAATGGACTTTGAGGAAACGGAAAACAAGGGAATACATGAACTGGTGGACATCAGGGAGCCCAGTGCAGAGATCAAGGTGGAACCCGCAGAACCAGAGCCAGGCATTTCAGGGGCCGAAATAGTAGCTGGAGTTGTTCCAGCCACAAGTATGGAGCCACCAGAACTCAGGAGTCAGGACTTAGATGAGGAACCAGGAAGTACTGCAGTTGGAGAGATTGTTGAAGCAGATGTTGCCATTGGGAAAGGCGATGAGACCCCACTTACAACTGTGAAGACAGAGGTATTTAATAAAGATCAGGGGCTGGGGAGATAGAGGGTTATACCTTAGGTAAGAAGTGACAGCTTAGGCTTTTGGTTTTCCTGTTGCATTCCTGAGTTCTACATGTTTGATGTGTCCAAAGCCCATAGGCTGTGATTAGTGCTCTATATACTTGTCTTATTCCTGTTAAGGTTACCACTGGAGTTAAATTACATGAGTAGGACTTAGAATTTCTTCTATAGTCTCATTATCATTGAAGAATAAAGTTGTATGAGCCATAGCGATCTACCAGTACTTAGGGTATTTTTTCTTTTTTGGTTTTCAGGCATCCCCTGAAAGCATGTTGTCTCCGTCACATGGCTCAAATCCCATTGAAGATCCTTTAGAGGCAGAGACTCAGCACAAGTTTGAAATGTCAGGTAAATAAAGTCCTCTTTAACTAACTTGAAATCATTTGCTTTGGCTTCTGAGGGATTGTGGGTTGTGGGCAAGTGGAGGAAGTAGAACAGGTCAGCATGGAAAGGAGAGCTGCAGGGGATTATGGTCCATAGGAAGGCTAAGGTGGAAAAATCTTCAGGTAGTCTTTCTCTCCTCTGCAGACTCATTGAAAGAAGAATCAGGGACTATTTTTGGAAGCCAGATAAAGGTATTTCAGACTTTTCTTTATTCCTCTTGCCATGTGTTTAGATTTCCCTATAGCACTACTTTTTAATGAATTTCAGTAAAGTCGCATCCTTATTCTCTGATAAGAGACTGGTACGGAGTTGCGTGAGGAAAAACTGCAGTGGACAGTCAGGCATAATGGGAGTGCCTCCTAGCAACAGGTGCCTCCCATATGAAACAGTTTGTGAATATCACACAGTCCTTAAGAAACCTCGCTCGATACAGTTAGAGTGATTTAGAGTGAATAAGGATACCAGAGCCAAGGAGAACATACAGGAATTAAGTTTATTAATTAGGCTATCCAAAGATAATCATCCAAAGTTTTCTTTTAGGAATTTTTAAAGCAGTAGTAACAAAGACTCGAATGCGATGTGAGCTTGCTCCATCAGATGAGACACAAAATAAAAACTATTTTTGATAACTTTGTACCCAGGGTCAGAGTTCCTCTCAAGAGCAAGGGGAAAGAAGGAACGCCTCTTAGCTTAGTCTTCAGTAAGTAGCTTTTTTTTTTTCTTTCTTATTAAAAGATCCTGGGTCTTACTCTTTATCCAGGTTCTAAATTACTTAAGCCAGTGCCTGTAAGTAGATGGTAGTATAAGTGATAGAGGGCTAAGTCAGGGAACAGTGTGAGGTCATTTCTAGAACTAATCTAACCCAAAAACAGATCATATTTCATGATGCTTTGCTAGATAGCTTTGCATTTGTTGACTGGAACATACTGTGTCTAAGGATGCCCCGGGTGAGGATGAGGAGGAAGATGGTGTCAGTGAAGCGGCCAGCCTAGAGGAGCCTAAGGAAGAGGATCAAGGAGAAGGCTATTTGTCAGAAATGGATAATGAACCTCCTGTGAGCGAGAGTGATGATGGCTTCAGCATACACAATGCTACACTGCAGTCACACACACTGGCAGACTCCATCCCCAGCAGCCCTGCCTCTTCACAGTTGTGAGTATCTGAGATTATTTGAGGCCAAGGCAGTGAAGGTGAGAAAGAGAGGATCTTTTCTTTTTTTTTTTTTTTTGAGACGAAGTCTTGCTCTGTCACCCAGGCTAGAGTGCAGTGGTATTATGTTGGCTCACTGCAACCTCCGCCTCTTGGGTTCAAGCTTTTCTCCTGCCTCAGCCTCCCAAGTAGCTGGGACTACAGGTGCGTGCCACCACTCCCAGCTAATTTTTTGTATTTTTGGTAGAGACAGGGTTTTACCGTGTTAGCCAGGATGGTCTCGATCTCCTGACCTCGTGATCCGCCCACCTCAGCCTGCCAAAGTGCTGGGATTACAGGCGTGAACCACCACTCCCAGCTCTTTTTTTTTTTTTTTTAAGACAAGGTCTCACTCTGTTTTCCATGCTGGAGGATAATGGCGCGATCTCGGCTCACTGCAACCTCCACCTCCCAGGCCAAGCAATCCTCTGGCCTCAGCCTCCTCAGTAACTGAGACTACTGGCATGCACCACCACACTCCACTAATTTTTAGTAGAGTTGGAGTTTCTCTATGTTGCCCAGGTTGGTCTCAAACTCCTGAGCTTAAGCGATCTACCTGCCTTGACCTCCCAAAGTGCTGGGATTACAGCTGTGAGCCACCATGCCTGGCCTTTATCTTTATTTTAAAATTTTTTTTTTTTTTTAAGATGGGGTTTCACCATGTTGGCCAGGCTGGTCTTGAACTCCTAACCTCAGGTGATCCGCCCACATCTGCCTCCCAAAGTGCTGAGATTACAGGTGTGAGCCACCGCTCTCGGCCTTAAATTTTTATTTAAAAAAAAAAAATTTTTTTTTTTTTTGTTTAAAAGATGGGGTTTCACCGTGGTGGTCAGGCTGGTCTTGAACTCCTGACCTCAGGTGATCCGCCCGCCTTGGCCTCCAAAGTGCTTGGATTACAGGCGTGAGCCACCACACCTGGCCAAAAAAACATTTTCTTTAGAGACAAAGCCTCCTTTTTTTTTTTTAGTTGGAGTCTCACTCTGTTGCCCAGGCTGGAGTACAGTGGCACAGTCGTTGCTCACTGCAACCTCCGCCTCTTGGGTTCAAGCAATTCTCCTGCCTCAGCCTCCCAAATAGCTGGGATTATAGGCATACACCACCATTTCTATTTTTAGTAGAGAGGTGGTTTTTCCATATTGGCCGGGCTGGTCTTGAACTCCTGACTTTGTGATCCATTCACCTCAGCCTCCCAGAGTGCTGGCATTACAGGCATGAGCCACCATGCCCGGCTGAAATAGGATCTCTCTTTGTGGTCCAGTCTGGTCTTCAACTCCTGACCTCAAGCAATCTTCTTGCCTTGACCTCCCAAAGCACTGGAATTAGAGGCATGAGCCACCAGGCCTGGCCTGATCTTTTCTTTAGTGTTTCCCTTTCTTGTCCTGGAATAAACGGTTGACAAGAAATAATTAGGGCTGGGCGTGGTGGCTCATGCCTGTAATCCCAGCACTTTGGGAGGGTAAGGCAGGAGGGTTGCTTGAACCCAGGAGTTGGAGACCAACCTGGGCAACATAGTGAGACCCTGTCTCTACAAAAAAAATTTAAAAATTAGCCAGGCATGATGGTGTGCGCTTATAGTCCCAGCTACTGGGGAGGCTGAGGTGAGAGGATTGAGTCTGGAAGGTTCAGGGCGCAGTGAGCATGATCACGCCACTGCACTCCATCCCGGGGGACAGAGTGAGACCTTGTCTCAAAAAAAAGAGATAATTTTTTTTTTTTACTTGTGCCTAGTGGAATTGCTGTGTCTCTGTTTCAGCTCTGTCTGTAGTGAGGATCAGGAAGCTATTCAGGCACAGAAAATTTGGAAGAAAGCCATCATGCTTGTATGGAGAGCTGCAGCTAATCATAGGTGAGTGGGATTTACCAATCAGTAGGTTCATTTTCTCCTACTCCTCTTCATTGTTGGTGACTGAAAAAAATCTGAGTAGGCTTCTGTGGAACTGCTGGTATTGGCTCTTACTACCTTCAGCTACTTAGAGTAAGTTCCCTTCCTGTGCTTCTGGAGAATGTCAGTAATTGGACCTTATTCTTTTTGGACAGGTATGCCAATGTCTTCCTGCAGCCTGTTACGGATGACATAGCACCTGGCTACCACAGCATTGTGCAGAGGTGAGCCATGTTCCATCCAAAATGATAACTTGCCTAAATTAAAAGTTGTCCAGTTTTAATGAAGTTTTGCTTTAGATAGTAAGTTTAAAGCAAGTAAGTTTATGGTTTTGATGTAAGGGGAACCAAGTGCTAAACTGATCATTCCAGTGGCTGGATCACCAGTGATAGTCTCAAAGAGTAAATCCCCACAGGGAGCGGTGGCTCACGCCTGTAAACCCAGCACTTTGCGGGGCTGAGGTGGGCGGATCACTTTGAGCCCAGGAACTCAAGATTAGCCTGGGCAACATGGTGAAACCCCCTCTTTACAGAAAATACAAAACTTAGCCAGGTGTTGTGTCGTGCATTTATAGTCCCAACTACTTGGGAGGCTGAGGTATGGGAAAGATTGCTTGAGCCTGGGAGATCCAGGCTGCAGTGAGCTGTGATAGTGCCATTGCACTACAGCCTAAGTGACAGAGGCAAGCCCTGTCTCCAAAAAAACTTAAGTAAATATACTCCCATTTTTACCTTTCTCAGTATTTATTATATAGATTGTTTCTTGGGTTAAGCGCATGTTTTGGGGTAAAGGGTTAGCATTCAAGTCCTGGCAACTGGGAATTAAGGTATATATGAGAAAGTCTGTTATGATGATAATGTATTCAGAGATCTAGGTAAGTCCTCTTCCCACCTCCACTGCTACTTACCCCCGTTCTCTTTTTCAGGCCTATGGATTTGTCAACTATTAAGAAAAACATAGAAAATGGATTGATCCGAAGCACAGCTGAATTTCAGCGTGACATTATGCTGATGTTTCAGAATGCCGTAATGTACAATAGCTCAGACCATGATGTCTATCACATGGCAGTGGAGATGCAGCGAGATGTCTTGGAGCAGATCCAGGTACTTTGAGGATCCTTTGTGTTTCAGCAAGGATGAAATTAAAATACTCAAGGGGAGGGTTCATATTGATGCCAAGAAGGGTTGCTGTGGATTTTGCTTGAAATAGCCATCAGGGACACAATTGAAAACATAATATTTTGTTCTTATGGAATTTATTTTTATTTTCTCTGGTGTGGTGAAAGAGTTGTGACACAATATTCTGCCTTTCTTGGGCAATTAATTTCCGTTTCACAAAGTTTTTAAATAAAATTTTTTTTAAATGATGGATGTATATTTTTAATTACATCAAGTACCTGGTACATAGTAGACACTCAGCAAATAAGAGTTTCTCCTTTCCTTTTCCCTACTTTTATCCTGTGATTGCATTACCAGGTACTTTTTGGGGTGTTGAACTTGGAAGAATGTTGCAAATTTTTACACAATCTGCCAAATTACTTAAATTTCTGAACTTGGGTTTATTCTAGCTTTATTCTTTTTCTCATTCCTGGAAGATAGAGATTTGATCCATATTATAGCAAAAAAGAGGACTACTTGATTCTTTAGCATCTCTATTGCAACTAGAATTAAAACTTAATATATTAAACTTCCAATCAGTCAAAATATGTTTGAGCCAGAAGAATACTATACAAAGTTCTATTTACAAAGCCTAAAGTGTACTTAATTCTTCCCTACTAAATCAGGTCTCAATGGCCTACCCTGTTTTTTTCTCCCTACAGCAATTCTTGGCCACACAGTTGATTATGCAAACATCTGAGTCTGGGATCAGTGCTAAAAGTCTTCGAGGGAGAGATTCTACCCGTAAACAGGATGCTTCAGAGAAGGTGAGGCGATCAGGAAAGAACCTGTGTACCAGTGTTCCAATAGTAGAAGTCTGAAACATCCAAGGAACCTTATGTTACTACTTGGTATTGTTGGGCTTCTGCATTTCAATGGTATACAGACACATAGATCTTAGAATGGTGGTCATTTGTGCCCATCTCAAACTGAATAAGACTGTTGTGACCGAGAGGCCCAGTCACATGAAATCGTGAGTAGGGGAATTATTAATTCCTCTGGGAAAGTGCTCTAAAAGCGGGGGAAATGGCTTAGCCTGCAGCAGTTGGGGACCATCAGTTTCTGTGCTAGAGGTGTAATGGCCAGATTGCTTTTGGATCTCTTTCCTCTTGTTCTTGAGTTTTAAAATTTTGTCCTTGTGTGTATGGTGCTTGTGTCTCTGTCCTGAGGTTTGGGGTGCTTGTGGCTGAGAGTTTCTGTGGAACCTGATCAGTGTTTGTTTGTCCTCTAACAGGACAGTGTCCCAATGGGCTCTCCTGCCTTCCTTCTCTCTCTCTTTGTAAGTATTGAATGGCTGCAAGGGGTGGTGTTGCCACAGAAGATTCTCAGCTCTTAACGGGGTTGGGTGGCAGAGGGAAATCCAATGTGCAGACTGTGGCAGTATCTTGAACTTCTGTTTATTCAGGTCATTGAATAAGAACTCTTTTCTTCTGCATTCCTGTCTTTTGCATGTGTGTGTGTGTGGGCTGGGTAGGGACTGTTTTGAGATCACTGGACTGAAATGTATTCTTGGGGTGAAGGATCTAGGATGTACCTGCTCCTCATTTCTTGACTTTACCTTTCACCAATTTTTTTTCTTACAAATTGAAGATTGCTCAGAGCAGCAGCTACTAGCTGGCTTTTTAACAGTGTTCCTCATAATGGCAGTACTCAGCACATAGTTTTTCTCTTTTAAAATTAAGTTGCAAGACTAATGTAACAAACAGTAAAATTTAAGCTAAAGAGCTCACTATAGGCTATAATTCCAACACTTTGGCAGGCCGAGGTAGGAAGATTGCCTGAGCCCAGGAGTTTGAGACCAGCGTGGGCAACATAGGGAGACCCTGTCTCTACAAAATTTAAAAAGAACAACAAAAAACCCTACTAGCTGTGCAGCAGAGTGGTGTGCACCTGTGGTCCCCAGCTACGCAGAAGGCTGAGATAGGAGGATCACTTGGGCCCAGGAGGTCAAGGCTGCACTGTTCATACCACTGCACTCCAGCCTGGGTGACAGAGCGAGACCTTGTCTCAAAAGGAAAAAAGAGATCTCAGTAATAATGACCACTGCGGTCAGGTGCAGTGTCCCACACCTGTAATCCCAGCACTTTGGGAGGCCAAGGCGGGTGGATCACCTTAGGTCCAGAGATGGAGACCAGCCTGACCAACATGGAGAAACCCCATCTCTACAAAAAAAAAAAAAAATTAGCTGGGTGTGGTGGCACATGCCTATAATCCCAGCTACTCAGGAGGCTGAGGCAGGAGAATCGCTTGAACCCAGGAGGTGGAAGTTGTGGTGAGCCGACATTACGCCATTGCACTCCAGCCTGGGCAACAAGAGTGAAACTCCATCTCAAAAAATAAAAAAAATAAAAATAATGACCACTGCATCAATATTGGCTGCTGAAATTACAGATAAGCTGAGGAGAGCTAGCCTAAAGACTTTTATTACTTTCCTCTATGAATTAACTGGCTCTGATCTGTGTTGTTCATTATGGGACAATGAGGCATAATGTAATGGAAGGGACATCAGGCTAGAAAACTACATGGTCTTAAGGTCATTGGATAATCTCTTGGGGCATTGTCCTTGCTGTGTGATGAAGCTAATATAATGAGATACTTGTCCAGCCTACCTCACAGGGATATTGTGAATATAAAATGAGATAATATATTTAAACTGTCTTGGAAAAAAAAACATTATACAAATGCAAGATGGTATTTTTATTTTCACTGTTGTCTCATGGGCAACTTACGTTCATGGACTCTAACAATTTTTGAGTCCTTGCATATTAGAAATGTAAAAATGGCCTGGCCCAGCAAAGGTTTCAGTAATTCATCTTGCCTATAGGCCTCTCAGCCTGTACCACAGACAGAACATTATAATCTCCGTTCTTTCTTACTGGCCTGCAACAGTGACTCTGGATCCCCCAAGCAAAGCATTTGGCTGGCTATTGCAAGGCTGGTTAATGGGATCTTTTATCTATTGAAGACAGCAAAATATTGCACAAGAGGAAGGAGCTGGGCTGCAGGGAGAGAGCAGCAGATGGAAAGAAGCCTTCTAATTGTCCTGATCTCATGGAAAACAACTCTCAGGAGGTGCTAGGGAACTAGTGCCAGGGTCAGTCTTCAGGAAAGGCCTTTCTTATAGGGACCAACAGTTGGACAGGTATGTTAGTCAAGAACCTTACTACCCACTGTCCATTCTGACTCTCCTACCTTTCTTTTACTCTCCTGTTCCTTTGCACATGATTTGGGCCTGGGTGGGATGACTAATAGTTATTCTGTGGGACCCTAGGTGAATCCAAGGACCTTTGTGGTAGGCTTGAGCAAGATACTCCATCCTACATTTCTTCTCATAAACAACCAGGTGTTCTTTAGCCACTCTGTGGGAAGACAGAAATATGCCCCTCATCCCTCTGGATTTTTCTGCTAATTCTCTTCTCCCCTCTCCCCTAAGAAACCAGATCCCCAACTTTTTCCATTATACCATCTCTTATCTCCTGACCAATTCATGCTCCGTTTCTTTCTCTGCCTGTCGTCTAGGATGGGGGAACCAGGGGACGTCGCTGTGCCATTGAAGCAGATATGAAGATGAAAAAGTGAAGCCTCAGAGTACCCTCTTTGAGCTGAACCTAAAATAAAAGTAAACAAGATAGAGCTTGGGCTTGCGGGCCCAGTTCTGAAAGTGGAAGCTACAGAAGAGGAGATACCTGGGCCACTCGACATGAGCTGGAAAATCTCTCTCAGAGAGTTGGAGTAGCACAATTGCCTGTTTTAGGGCAGAAATCATGGGCTATGTTAATGTCCTAATGTGTAGCTAGCAGATTGTAGCTAGTTTGTATTGTCAATTGTACAGACTTCTTTAAAAAAAAAAAAAACTGTGAAATCTGTGTATACAATAAACCAGAAAAAAAACCAAAAAAACCTCTAGCCTTTGGCTTGGGGTATGTGTGTATGTGTGTATTTGAAACTTGTGGTTTCTTCTGCATAACTGCTTTGTTTGTGGAAATGAGATTGTGAGATTGTTAGAGGGGAAAAGTGGTCTTAAGAACTACTTGCTGTGAGAAGGTAAGTAACCAAAACAGTTTATAGTTAATCTACCTTAAAGTGTTGCATTGTGCAAGAAAGACTACCTTATTTAGATTTTCTTGAATGTTTGGGAAAAGTAAGGTTTTCAGAATTCTGTTCATGGCATTGCTTAAACAAAATTAGAGTATGGACATAGGTAACATTGACCTTTATCTCAGGAACATTTGTCTCAGTGCTTTCTCTTTCCAGATGGTATTTCTAGGATAATGTGTTACCATTTTTTTTTCTATGGTTAAGGACTCTGTATAAAGAGTTCTTGGCTGCCAGGTGCAGTGGCTCATGCCTATAATCCCAGCAGTTTGAGAGGCCAAGGCGGGCGGATCACAAGGTCAGGCGTTTGAGACCAGCTTGACCAACATGGTGAAACCCTGTCTTTATATAAAAAAATAAAATTAAAAAAAATACAAAAATTAGCCGGGTGTGGTGGTGATGCGCACCTGTAGTTCCAACTACTTGGGAGGCTGAGGCAGGAGAATCACTTGAACCCAGGAGGCAGAGGTTGCAGTTAGCCGAGATCGCACCACTACACTCCGCCCTGGCAACAGAGCGACACTCCATCTCAAAAAAAAAAAAAAATTTTCGAACTTTTTTTCTAAACATGGTGGCTATGATGAAAAAATGAATATTAGATAAATATCACTTTATAACAAAATAAATAGATATGTCACACTGGAGCATAGTTTAATAGTCTAAGCCTTCTTGAGAAAGGGGTTTAATAGGATGCAATTAGAAGTCACAGATCATCTGGGCGCGGTGGCTCACACCTATAATCCCAGCACTTTGGGAGGTCCGAGGCGGATGGATCATGAGGTCAAGAGATGGAGACCATCCTGGTCAACATGGTGAAACCCCGTCTCTACTAAAAATACAAAAATTAGCTGGGTATGGTGGCGCACACCTGTAGTCCCAGCTACTCCGGAGGCTGAGGCAGGAGAATTGCTTGAACCCAGGAGGCAGAGGTTGCAGTGAGCCGAGATCGTGCCATTGCACTCCAGCCTGGGTAACAAGAACGAAATTCCATCTCAAAAACAAAAAAGAAGTCACAGATCTTTTTGCCTTTAATAGAACTATAGTTTATTAGGATGCTAAGGAAGTAGAAGATACAGACTGTGAGGTGATAGAAAGGTATTCACTTAGTCCAGGAGTTAGAAAATGAAATTTCTTGTTACATGGACATATTTCAAACAAGAAAGGAAAATACAAAATAACACTGTATTCCTAAAGCAGTCTTCAAAAGGCACGTGATATAAACACAAGCCCTAAAAGTTGAGAGAAGGGAACAAAATAAGGCTAAATTTATGGAGGACTTTGGCAGATTGAGAAATTTATATTTGAGGTGATAGCTATTATAAAGCCTTGAGTAGAATAACTATTTGTTGAGAGAAGATAGATAGGATTAAAGATAGGAAAACTGACTAGGAGACTAAGGCATTTGTTCAGGAAAGGATGGGCACAGAAAATCTACGGTGAGAGAAAACTGGGAAGGGGACTTGCTTACTGAGTACATGAGAAGGAAGAATCAAAACAGAATTCTGCTTTCTGTAGACTAAGAAAATGGTGATGGGGATAAGGAAATAATGATTTTGGAGATAAAGGAAACGCCATTTTCGTTTTAGAAATGTTAAGTTATAGCAGGTGGTAGGGCATCTAAAGGGAATTGACTTTTGGATGCATGGAGAAATGAGACCACAATTCATATAAGAAGTAAAGGTGGCCGGGTGTAGTGGCTCACACCTGTAATCCCAACACTTTGGGAGGCTGAGGCGGGCAGATCACCTGAGGTTGGGAGTTCGAGACCAACTTGACCAACATGGAGAAACCCCGTCTCTTCTAAAAATACAAAATTAGCCGGGCTTGGTGGTGGGGACCTGTAATCCCAGTTACTCGGGAGGCTGAGGCAGGAGAATCGCTTGAACCCGGGAGGCAGAGGTTGCAGTGAGCCAAGATCTTGCCAATGCACTCCAGCCTGGGCAACAAAAGCAAAACTCTATCTCCAAAAAATAAAAAATAAAAAAAAAAGAAGTAAAAGTGGAGAGATTTGGGAGGCACCTGAATAGAGGTCAAAGTTGAAACCTCAAAGAGTACATACATTTAAAAAATACATTAATAAGAAAGCAGAGGACCAAGCAGGAGCATAGAAGACAGGGATTTATTGAAAGTGTAAAAGGGAGAGGACAAAGAAAGGTGTAAGAAAACCAAGATAGTGGTGTAATGAGAGCACGGGAAGATATTTTTAAGCTTGATATTTCTCTATATCAAGTTGAATATGACCAGAAGGATGCCAAAGGCAATTCTAACGTGTGTTTTGAAGATTTAATGTTTCATGGGTTAAAAATGTGTATACGCTGAGGAAAATATCCCTTGTCCCCTCAAGTTTTTTGCCTTACAGTTTAATTATGGATGATTTGGGCTAGAGGAAAATGATTGAGCTAGCTATGCTCCACTTCTTTCCTTTCTTTTGGCATGAGCATGAGGAATTCCAAGTAAAAATAATTATTAGGTAATATTAATATCTCTATTATACTATATTGTATGGTATAATATCTCTATTATACATGGGGCTTTTTCTTTATTACCAAAGACAAAGATCATTTCATCTCATGTCTCCCTTCAGCTAGTTTTTAATTCTTCCTAATGATGAATACTTGAATACAAAGAAATTTCTGGACTCTTATTTTTCTGCTGAACTCAGGAGATGGAGGTGCCTCAGGAAGATTTATTTGAAGGAATTTAATGCATTTTTCCTTTGTATTTACAGATGAGACATGAGTGGGTTTGGTTGGATTCTGATCAAGATTATCCCAATGACTCTGAGTTGAGCAATGATTGCAAGTCCCTCTTCAGCTCATGGGACTCCAGTCAGGATCTTGATGTGGGCAGCTGGAGGGAAACTGAGGATCCAGAGGCTGAGGAACTAGAGGAAAGCAGCCCAGGGAGAGAAACTAGTGAACTGCTTGTTGGGGATGGAGGCAGTGAGGAATCTCAGGAAGAGGCGAAGCAAGTCAGCCACCAGAACCTCCTCCACTTTCTCTCTGAGGTAACAGTGAGCTGTTATTTCCAAAGCTGGAAGCCTCAACTTTCTAAGAGAATGCTTATCCTTACATGCTGCTACCACTTCTAATATTGTTTACTAAAATATAAGCTCCACGGTTGGCAGGGACTAAATTCATTGCTGTGTCCCCAGCACTTTGTGCCAATAGAGAATATGCACCAAATACATGCATCTTGGCCTGGGTGCAGTGGCTGATGCCTGTAATTCCAGCACTTTGGCAACCCAAGGCTGGTGGATCACTTGAGGTCAGGAGTTTGAGACCACCCTGGCCAACATGGTAAAACCCTGTCTCTACTAAAAATACAAAAATTAGCCAGGCGTGGTGGCATGCACCTGTAATCCCAACTAGGCAGGAGACTGAGGTGGGAGAATCGATTGAACCGCGGAGGTTGCAGTGAGCCAACATTACGCTACTGCACTCCAGCCTGGGCAACAGAGTGAGACTGTGTCTCGAAAATGAAAAATAAATGCGTGCTTTTTGACTGAATTTCTAATACCTCAGTCATTAGGGGCTAGGGTCATAAGGACTGCTTTATGAGTATCCTTGTAATTCATGCTTTTGGAGTTGTGGGAAGTCATACTTGCCCAAATTTTCCTTGAAGCTTACAGTGTTGTGACTTTAAGGTAGTATTTTAAAGTCATTACCTTGGTTAAGGACTGAGGACCAGAAATAAGCAGAATTGGACAGAGTTATATATATGCTGTTACCGAACACATTTAGGAGAACCTAGGTCAAGATCAGCAAGCATCCAGTTCAAATGTTACCACTTCTGTCTACAGTGTCTGTGGTAGACAAAATGTTCAACACTATTCGAGACAGGCACTGTCTTTTTTTTTTTTTTTTTTAAGACAGCCAGTCTCAATTGATCAGAGTTGACATTTGAGATGAAAAATTAGAACATAGGCTAGGCACAGTGGTTCATGCCAGTAATCCCAGCATTTTGGTAGGCCAAGGTAGGCGGATCACCTGAGGTCAGAAGTTCAAGACCAGCTTGGACAACATGGTGAAACCCCATCTCTATTAAAAATATAAAAATTAGCAGGTGCCTGTAATCCCAGCTACTCAGGAGGCTGAGGCAGGAGAATCACTTGAACCCGGGAGGCGAAGTTTGCAGTTGGCATGTCATTGCACACCAGCCTGGGCAACAAGAGCAAAACTCCATCTCAAAAAAAAAAAAATTAGAACATAAACTCCTGGAAGAGGCAAGGACTATATCTTTCTTGTTCACTGTAACGTCCCCCCACCAACTAGCCCAGTGCCTGTGTATATATTTGACAGATTTTAAATGATTGAATTAATTAAACCATTTTGTCCTCTCAGACTTAGTCACTGTGACAGTGTTAGCGTGTGGCATTGTTGATATGCGGATGATTTTCACTGGTGTTCCTGTGCATCTAATAATAAACTTTGATTGCAGGTAGCTTACTTAATGGAGCCCTTGTGCATTAGCAGCAACGAATCCAGTGAAGGCTGCTGCCCTCCATCTGGTACCAGACAAGAAGGAAGGGAAATTAAAGCTAGTGAAGGAGAAAGGGAGCTCTGCAGAGAGACTGAGGAGCTTTCAGCCAAGGGAGACCCCTTAGTAGCTGAAAAGCCACTGGGAGAAAATGGAAAGCCAGAAGTGGCTTCAGCTCCCTCAGATATTTGTGCAGTTCAGGGACCACCCACAGGGAGTGAAGAGGTGAGCAAGAAACTTAAATCAGCTGTCTTGTAGTCTTCTGCCCGGGGAAGCAGAACAGAGTGGTTAGAGCATGTAGGCTAAATCTGGAAAGTTAAACTACCTGGATCCAAATTCTGGATTTAGCACCAGTTTTAGCTGTGTGACCTTAAGCATGTTAGTGAACATTTTAGAACCTCAATTTTCTCTGCAGAAATGTAATCATAGCACTCTATTTTGAGGGTTTGCTGTGAGGTTTAAATGAGACAATTCATGTAAAGCACTTAGCAGAGTGCATGGCTTATAGTAAGCAATCAGTAAAATTTAGAATACCATCATCATTATTATTACTATTATCTAGCAGGTGGGTGCAGTGGCTCATGCCTGTAATCCCAGTGATTTGGGAGGCTGAGGCGGGAGGATCTCTTGAGCTCAGGAGTTTGAGACCAGCCTGGACAATGCAGGGAGACGCCATCTCTACAAAAAATTTAAAAAAAAATTAGCCAGGTATGGTGGCATGTACCTGTAGTTTAAGCTACTGGGGAGTATCAGGGGTGGCCCAGAGTTAGAGGCTGCAGTGAGCCATGATGATGCCACTGCACTCCAGCCTGGGCAACAGAGTGAGACCCTGTCTCAAAAAACAAAATTATCTGGCTAGCTAGAGTAGTTAACTCCAGGGCCACAGGTGATCGTGATGGTTTTTAAAGAATCCAGTGAGAACTGGGCAAATAATGCTTTTCCATTTGGGTGGAAGTGGGTGGCACAGAGTCAAAGTCCTCCAGCAAGATTGTTACCAACAACTCATTGACTTAGGTCTCGTTAAGTCAGCTTTCTTTAATTTCTTTCTTTTTTTTTTTTTTAAAGACAGGGGTCTCACCATGTTGGTCAGATTGGTCTCAAACTCCCGACCTCCGGTGATCAGCCCGCCTTGGCCTCCAAAGTGCTTGGATTATAGGCGTGAGCCACCACACCCGGCCTCTTTAATTTCTTTTGTAGCTTTATATACTTGACCTCTTCTCACCTTAAGGGCAGCCTTCATTTACTCTATGCAAGTAAAATGATTGTGCAGATAGTAAATCTCTTTCTAAAGGTTCCTGTGTTTCCTGTCATTCCCAGGGGGAGGCTCAGCAAGAATCCAGAGGGGAGGACCAGGGTGAAGTGTATGTGTCAGAGATGGAAGATCAGTCCCATTCAGGCGAGTGTGATGATGCCTTTAACATTAAGGAGACTCCGTTGGTGGATATATTTTTCAGCCATGCTACCTCCTCAAAGCTGTAAGCATAGACTTTCATCCAAGTTTGTTAAGATTCATACTTCTACTTCTGTTTATGCCTGTTTGAATCATGAAATGGATTAATTTTATAAGTTAAAGAAAATTAGAGTTGGAAAACACAAAAATAGAATTAAATATAATTTAAACACCATATAAATAGAAGTCTATATGCTCTCTTATGATAAAACAAATCTGTTTCATCAATATTAGGACTAAAACAAATCTGTTTCATTAACATTAGGACTGTCTTTCAAGGCCAGGTGTGGTGTCTTACACCTGTAATTTCAGCACTTTGGGAGGCCAAGGAGGAAGATCCCTTGATCCCAGGACTTCGAGACAAGCCTGGGCAACAGAGGGAGACCCTGCCTCTACAAAACAAAAATTAAAATTAAAAAAAATAGCCACATATGATGTCACTTGCCTATAGTCTCAGCTACTCTGGAGGCTGAGGTGGGAGGATCGCTTGGAGGTCAAGGCTGCAGTGAGCCATGATTGTGCCACTGTACTTTAGCCTAGTCTGTATCACTCCAGCCTGGGTGATAGAGCTAATATACAAACTATGCCTAATATACAAACTATGCTGCTTTTTATTTTTTTATTTTTTTGAGACAGAGTCTTGCACTGTGACCCAGGCTGTAGTGCAGTGGCTCGATCTTGGCTGACTGCAATCTCTGCCTCCTGGGTTCAAGCAATTCTCCTGCCTCAGCTTCCTGAGTAGCTGGGACTATAGGCGTGAGCTACCACGCCCAGTTTTTTTTTTTTTTTTTTAATTTTTATTTTTAGTAGAGATGGGGTTTCACCATGTTGGCCAGGATGTCTCAATTTTCTGACCTCATGATCCACCCGCCTTGGCCTCCCAAAGTGCTGGGATTACAGGCATGAGCAACCGCGCCCGGCCTTCTTTTTTTTTATTTTTAAATAGACCCAGGGTCTAGCTCCATCACCCAGGCTGGAATGCAGTGGACACAATCATGGCTCACTGCAGCCTTGACTTCCCGGACTCAAGGGATCCACCTACCTCAGGCTTCCAGATAGCTGGGACTACAGGCATGGGCCACCACACCCAGCTGATTTTTTATTTTTTGTAGACCATGTTGCCCAGGCTTGTCTTGAACCCCTGGTTTCAAGTGATCCTCCCGCCTCAGCTTCCTAAAGTGTTGGGATTACAGGTATGAGCCACTGTGCCTGGCCCAAACAGTGCCTCTTTTAAAAATATTAAAATAGCTTTTATGAACTTGAAATGGGAAATTATTTTTATGTAGAAGAAATATTTTTTAAAGGAAAAAAATTAGGCCAGGTGCAGTGGCTCATAACTGTAATCTCAGCACTTTTGTAGGCTGAGGCAGGAGGATTGCTTGAGCTCAGGATTTTGAGACTAGCCTGGGTAGCATAGTGAAACCTCATCTTTACAAAAATTAAACAAAATTAACTGGGTGTGGTGGCATGCGCCTATAGTCCCAGCTATACAGGAGGCCAAGGCAGGAGGATTGCTTGAATTCAGGAAGTGAAGGTTACAGTGAGTTATGATCACATCACTGCACAGCCTGAATAACAGAGCAAGACCCTGTCTCAAAAAACAAAACAAGAAAAAAAAGAAAAGAAAAACATTATTTTGAAATTTGTGATCTTTGTTTCTCTCTCATGTATTTTAGGGAATTGTTTATATCAAACTTGTCTAATGCCCAGCCCGCAGCCCAGGACAACTTTGAATGCAGCCCAACACAAATTATTAAAATGTTATGAGATTTATGCATGGACTTTTTTTTTTTTTTTTTTTAGCTCATTAGCTATCGTTAGTGTATTTTATATGTAGTACAAGACAATTCTTATTCTGCCAGTGCAGCCCAGGGAAGCCAAAAGATTGGACAACTCTGGTTTATATAATTGTCTCATCTTTGTATAGATAATTATAGGAATAAAGAACACATTTTAAAATCTTAATGGGGAGGGCTGTTTTTTTTTTAAACAGGAAACAAAAAATCTTAATTTTTTTTTTTTTGAGATAGGATTACACTCTGTTGCCTAAGCTGGAGTACAGTGGCATGATCTTGGCTCACTATAGCCTCCACCTCCTGGGCTCAGGTGATCCTCTCACCTCAGCCTCCTGAATGGCTGGGAACACAGATGTGTACCACCATACCCAGCTGATTTTTTTGTATTTTTGGTAGAGAAAGGGTTTGATCACATTGCCCAGACTGATCTTGAACTCCTGGACTCAAGTGATCCTCCTACCTCAGCCTCCCAAAGTCCCGTGATTACAGGCATGAACCACTGCATCCAGCCTGAAGTGAATTACTTTTTAAAGCAGAAAAATAAAGTTGTTTTTGTCTGTGACTCCTGGCCTCAAGCAATTCTCCCGTCTCAGCCTCTCAAAGTGCTGAGATTACAGGCATGAGCCACTACACCCAGCTAAGTTACTTTTGCTCTGGTAATAAATAAATAGTCTTTTTCTGGATGATGTCAGATCCATCTACTGAGAGAATATAGTATGAACTGTTTTTATTTTCTGTCAGTATATCCCAGATCCTCCCAGTTGTCTGTGGAAAGGCAAAACTAACAATTATTCTAATGTTTTTTCATTTAAGATATACAGCTGATATATATATATATCAGATAAATATATATATTTATATATGAGATAAATTTATATATATATAAATTTATATATAACAGATATTTAATATATAACATATATATTATATATGTTATATAATATATAATATATAACAGATATATATATATAAATTTATATATAACAGATATATTATAAACTTATATATATATAACAGATAATTCTGCTGTTCAAACTATATAATATAATATTATAATATATTATATAATATATAATATGTAAATATTAATTATAATATAATATATTATATAATAC
>CAUYLG010015531.1:0-44804 GCA_963573385.1 Cacajao melanocephalus | reverse complement strand
TTAATTTTTGTATATGGTGTAAGGAAAGGATTCAGTTTTAATCCTCTGCATACAGATAGCCAGTTATCCCAGCACCATTTATTTATTTATTTATTTATTGAGACAGAGTCTTGCTGTCTTGCCCAGGCTGGAATGTAGTGGTGCAATCTCGGCTCACTTCAACTTCCACCTCCCAGGTTCAAGCAATTCTCTTGCCTCAGCCTCCCAGATAGCTAGGATTACAGGCGTCCACCACCACACCTGGCTAATTTTTGTATTTTTAGTAGAGACAGGGTTTTGCCATGTTGGCCAGGCTGTTCTCGAACTCCTGATCTCAAGTGATCTGCCTCCCTCAGCCTCCCAAAGTGCTGGGATTACAGGCGTGAGCCACCGTGCCCACCACCATGCCTGGCCCCCAGCACCATTTATTGAATAGGGAATCCTTTCTCCATTGTTTATTTTTGTCAGGTTTGCTGAAGATCAGATAGTTGTAGGTGTGTAGTCTTATTTCTGGGTTCTCTATTCTGTTCCATTGGTCTATGTGTCTGTTTTTGTACCAGTACCATGCCATTTGGGTTACTGTAGCCCTGTAGTATAGCTTTAAGTTGAGTAGCTGATGCCTCCAGCTTTGTTCTTTTTGCTTTGGATTCCTTTGGCTATTCAGGCTCTTTTTTGATTCCATATGAATTGTAGAATACTTTTGTCTAGTACTATGAAAAATGTCAGTGAGAGTTTAATAGGAATAGCATTGATTCTATAAATTGCTTTGGGCAGTATGGTCATTTTAATGATATTGATTCTTCCTATCCATGAGCATGGAATGTTTTTCCATTTGTTTGTGTCATCTCTGAACTTTTTGAGCAGTAGTTTACAGTTCTTCTTGTAGGGATCTTTCACCTCCATAGTTAGCTGTATCCCTAGGTATTTTATTCTTTTTGTGGCTATTGTGAACAGGAGTTCGTTCCTGATTTGGCTCTCGATGTGACTGTTGGTGCATGAGAGTGCTAGTGATTTTTGTACACTGATTTTGTGTCCGGAGACTTTGCTGAAGTTGTTTATCAGCTTAAGAAGCTTTTGGGCTAAGACAATAGGCTTTTCCAGATGTAGGATCATCTCATCTGCAAACAGGGGTAGTTTGACTTCCTTTCTTCCTACTTGGTTGTCCTTTATTTCTTTCTCTGGCCTGATTGTCCTGGCCAGAACTTCCAATACTATGTTTAATAGGAGTGGTGAGACTGGGCATCCTTGTCCTGTGCTGGTTTTCAAGGGGAATGCTTTACTCACTCTGTATGATGTTGGCTCTGGGTTTGTATTCTGACTTCTCTTGAGAAATTGAAAGATCTTGAAAGACCAGGTCATCATTCCCTAATGGTGATGTCAGTGAGATCTATGTAGCATCTGCTACCTTCAGTGTCCTGGGGACTCTGATTGGGTTCATTCCCATACAAGGTGCCGACTCCATTCATTTCTATTTCCTGATGGCTCTGGAGAGCCTTTGAGTTTGCGACTCTAACCCAGGTCACCCAATATAAACCCTGCCTCCAAAAGAAGTACTTTAACTACTAGGGTGAAATAACCCTTTCTCATGGCTCCTCAGCAAAGCCTGGCCTTTCCTTTCTGCTCATTTTTTTTCTGACTACAAATCTCCCAAGATTAAAATGGAGCTCAGAACCATCACTCATCCATGCCAGTGTCAGCTGAGGCTGGTTGGGGGCTGCATCCAGAGGCCAGCACCGAGTCCTGGACCACCCAGAGCCTCCTACCTCACCTTTAGGGCTCAAAATGCTTTCCAGACACACTGCATTTTCCTTCTTCCTTTTGCCTTGGAAGGGAAGGGAAAGCTTCTGCCGAGATTCAGTTGTTGGTCCTTGCAGTCAAACAGGTGCGTCCCTAGTGACAAATTATAATCCAGAGAAAATGATCTCCCTGACTATGTTAATATCAGTTAACATGAAATCACTTCTCTCCTACTTACATTTTGCACCGGGTCCAGACCAGGTCATTTCTTTAAAGGCCCAATATTTTCCTCCGTTCTTTTCTAAAACTAGGAGTTTTGAGCATTATATAATTCTTAGTGCTTCCCCTAAAATGTCTCACACCTGTGGCCTTCTAGACCTTTGACCCCGGGCTCTATTGAATGAAAAGTCCCCTATCTTAAACCCGAGGACCAGGAACATGAAACTTACCCGTGATCATATGCAGCTCACCACTCCAGTCCAGGTCTTTAGCATACGGCTCCTGGCACTGTAGCCCCTGAAGTAGTGGGGTCTCACCTGGGCAGCCTCTCAACTTTCCAGGAGCAATTAAATATAACAGATCTCTGGGGTGGGACTCCGGCCTCAGTGTTTAAAGCTCTCCAGTGATCCCCGTGAGCTGCTAGGGTTGAGACTCACGCCTCCAGTGGCTGCCCAGGAGCTGATAACTCCCAGGTGGGTCTCCAGACCCTCAGGAGGTTGCACCATGCCTGTCTCAGAGCACAGTCTGCCTAGACTCGAACCCCAGACCCAGTTCCTAGCTCCCTGAGCTTGAGCAAGTTATTCTCCCTGTGCCTCAGTTTCCTCATCCACAAGTTGAAAATGCTACTGATACCACAGAGTGTGAAGATCACCAGTAGCTGGTACATAGTAAGTGCTCAGTGTATGCTAGCAAGTATAAGTACGTTACCCTTGTTTTGCTGTGGATGTGGTGTCTTCAGTGGTTCCTCATGACTAGCCCTTTTCATGAGAGTTTAGGAATTCCTATACCAAAAGGAAATGTCATATAATCGGAGCAAATCAGCTCATCAGGTGCTCCTCCCCCTCCCCTAATTCTGAAACAGACAGATGATGGCAGTGCAACTGAGATGCTGAAAGGGGTTTTGCATTCAGAGTTTTAAGTGGAGAAACTGAGGCTAGGCCCAAGCAAACTGTTGTTAAAGGCATATTCGGAAAACCTTCAGTCACTTGCTGCTTCCAGATTTACCTGTTTCTCTGGGTCCATTTCCCTGCATGTCTCCAGCCCTCTCGCCCCAGGTGGTCGGACAACCTCTCTTCCTCCTGTTTGGGTTCTTATGTCTGAAGGAAATTGCAAACACTGCAGAAGATGTTTTAATTTAAGGGAAACCAGCTCTTTTTCCTTTTAAGATGAAACGTAGTAAAATTTTAAAGACTTTTTCAAACAATCCCTAAATTTGGTTTTTAACTAATTAGGGTTGCCTTTTATAAATGTCCAAATTAAAAATAGACATCTAAACGAGGATGCAGGACACAGCCCAGAGCCCGGAGCCATGTTCATGGTTTCCTAGAATCAGCCCTCCTCTGACCTAATTTATACTTTTGAGAGATCAAAGAGAGATGAAGGGACTTGGAGGCTGGGGCTGGGGGTGGATGTAGGAGTCTCTCGGCAGCAGATGGTGAACCTGGATTCTGTGTTTTGTAATTAAGGATAGCTGTGAATTGGTGAAAGACATTAGATTACAGTCATTTCCAAATAGTAGAAAGCTGTGGTTCTCAAAATTTGGTCCCGGGACCAGCAGCATCAGCATCTCCTGGTGTTATATGGGTTGAATTGTGTCCTTCCCAAATTCCTATGTTGAATTCTCAACACCCAGGGCTTCCAAAGGTGACTGTATTTGGAGATAGGGCTGTTAAATGGGTGATTGAGGACAAATGGGGACTTTTGGGTGGGGCCGTGATCCAGTCTGACTGGTGTCCTTTTAAGAGGAAGAGACACCTGGAGCGCATGCCTGGGGATGGCCGTGTGAAGAGTCAGCAAGCAAGGCACATCATCAGGCCAAAGAGACGGCTCAGGGAACGCCAGCCCATCCGGCACCTTAGTCTTCACATTCCAGCCTCCAGAACGGTGCGAAAAGAAATCTGTGTGGCTTAAGCCACCCGGTCTGTGGTATTTTATTATGGCAGCCCTAACATTTGGGGGCCTGCTAGAAATGCGGGTTCTCAGGCCTGTCTGACCTACTGAATGGGGGAGAACCCAGCAAGCTGTGTTCTAACAAGCCCTCCAGGTAATGTTCATGTATGCTAAAGTTTGAGAACCACTGGCATGAAGTGTGATTAGTACTCAGGGGTGGCCAGCCCAGGGAAGAGTGATGCATGGTTGGAGTGGGGACTGGTCGGCTAAATATAAAGTTCCTTTTAGTGGGCTCTGCAGTCTCTGGAAGAGTCCCAGTGGGCTCCTTAAATGGGACAGTGTGTGTGAAAGCGTTCCATACACACTGAAGCTTTCTGTTGGCCTTAGGTGGAAGTGAATCGTGGCATTATTCAGTCAGCTGAAGAAAGCAACCCTCTAAATACCCCAACACAGACAAACTGAATCTAAGAATCTCCCTCCCGCACTGAATTTTCAAGTCCCTTGAAATCTTGTGCGTGTTCCTCTCCAAACAGCTGGAACGTTTCTCTTTTCTGATAACGAGAGCAAGAAGATTTAATCCTGTTTCCACTTTTGTCCTTGCAGCTAGGAAGCCCACAACCAATTGAGATTCTAAATCCCAGTCCTCATAGTATATTTGGGTTTTTTCTATTTTAATTTCATACTGCACATATGTCCTTTGTTATGGTCTCTTCAAACCCTTTTGAGAAAGAAAAAAAGAAGAGGGGAGAGAGAGGGATGTAAGAACAAAGACATTGATCTCACAGCTAATCGTCAGATCAACAAATCCTCTTTGTAAAATTGATAAAACTTAGTGGGAAAAGATGGGCGTTCTCTTTTGCTGATGAGAGAACAGGTTTTTCTTCATTAATAAGCGAGTTTTCTTCACTCTCTTGTCTTCCTGATGGTACCGTGGGTAGTTCTGGAACTGTGCTCAGGGAATGTGTTAATTGCTGAGGGGTTATGACAGTTACAGAAGCTCTTCTGAGCCCTGGTGGAGACAGGGGGAGCATGGACGTGACATGATGAGGTTTACATTTTTTAACATTAGACATCACTGTTTTCCTGATCACAATCTCTAACAAGCCATCCATCCTCTGAGTAAATGTGGACATTTCTGGAACACCCCAGCTGTCATCAGAAGTCTCTCCTGCCCCATTTTGACAAAGAATTCCTCTCTTCCCTCCGGCCTGTCCAGGGCTCTCCTTAATTCAGGTTTCATAAACCAAGGTTCAAGAAGTCCACAGATGGAACCCTCAGGGGTCTAGAGTTCCATAGAAAAATTTTATGAAGGGTGTGTTTTTATTTGGGTGATAATCTTTTGAAACATGATTGGCCATTTCTGGATCATCAGGTCTGTTCCGGATAACCTAGTTCTGCCATATGAAGTCACGATGCCTGTGTTCGTTGATGTTCCTGGTGGTTCCATGTAGCTCCGTTTCTATTGTCTTGGGCTAATTGGAAATGAGCAGAAAAGGGAAATATATACATGATGAGCTTTTACCAAGTAAAGGTCAAATGAGATTACAGTGTGCTGGGTTTCATAGTAACTAGGAATGAGAAAGTGGTAAAGAAACCAAGTCCTCATGCAGCACAGGAGAAGAGGAAAACTCTGCTCCAAACCCCCTGACCCACAGCAGTCAGCGAGCATCTGCGTGGTTTCAGACAGGGCTTTAGTTCCAGTAAACCAACATTACCCCTCATAATAATGTGATTTGAATGTTTGTGTTTATTTTGGACTTGTAGTTGTGCACCTAGTTTTATATTTGTGCACATTGTTTTGTTTGTTTGTTTTTGAGACAGAGTCTCATTCTGTCACCCAGGCTGGAGTGCAATGGTGCAATCTCGGCTCGCTGCAACCTCTGCCTCCCCGGTTCAAGAGATTCCCCCGCCTCAGCCTCCCCAGTAGCTGGTATTAGAGGTGCCCGCCACCATGCCTGGCTAATTTTTGTATTTTTAGTAGAGATGGGGTTTTGCCATGTTGGCCAGGCTGGTCTCGAACTCCTAACCTCAGGTGATCCACCCATCTTGGCCTCCCAAAGTGCTGGGATTACAGGCGTGAGCCACCACAGAGTCTTCCTGAGGGGAAACTATGTGTGCCTCGTGGCAGGTGCACCATTTGCCTCTTAAACTGTTGTGGAGAAGAAGGAAATGGAGGAGAAGAAACCTCCAATAGCACGTTTTAAAGCCCTGCTGAGTTATTTTCTGCCTCTGCAATTGGATGTAAAATGATATGCTGGTGTCATTTCCATTTTCCTGCCTTTGTGGTCCTGAATGCGGTTTAAACCGGCTTGCTACCTCCCTGGGGATTCAGGTGGCCAGAAAATTGTCTCCAACTGAAAAGAGCTTGGGAGGGTGGCGGGGGGAGATCCCCTTATTTCTCTGCTCATCTTTGTAACTTACTGCCTTCAAAATTGTCCTTAGCGATTCAAATGGCAGAACTGATGGGCCCGGTTTCCTTCCTAGCCCTTTGATTTCCTCTAGCACAGTTTTTGTTTTGTTTAATGGCATTGCTTAATAGCCCAAGAGGCCCATGAATGCTTCTCTTAGGATGATGACTATATCAGCTAAGAAGTCATGAATTGCAAAGGTCAGAGTTTTCCTATTCAAAATAAATATTAATTCAATCCAATGACCTAGGGCTGACCTGCAGCAAAATTAACATAACAGAGCTGGTGACGTTTGTCTGAGATTCCTAGCCAGGAGTTCTTTTTCAGATTTTTTTTTCTTCTTTCATAAAAGAATGCCTACATATTAACCACCTACTTAGTGCCACACCTTGTCCAAATCCTGTACTAGACTTGATCTTATTTACTGAATGCTGAAATGTACCTTACTTGCGGCAGTCACCACACCTGCGGGGTAGGTGCTAATATCCCCATGTTGCAAATAAAGGAACTGAGACTCAGAAGGTTAAGGCTCTTGCCCAAGATCAAGCCCAGATCTCATTTCAGGTCTCATCCTCACTCTACTTTACAAGTGCCCTAATACATATTCTCTTGTATGATGTTATCCTCTCTTTAAACTTATAATTTAGTACCAACTTGCTCAAAGTTACCAATTGAATAATTGACCTCCTCTATTAGGTTCCCAAGGCCGTCATAACAAATTACCACAAACTGAGTGGCTTAAAACTGAAGAAATGTATTCTTTCATGGTCCTGGAAGCCAGAAGTCTGAAATCAAGCTATTGGCAGGGCCATGCTCTCTCTGAAGGCTCCAGAGGAATGGATCCTTCCTCGTCTCTTCCCAGCTTCTGGTGGTGGCTGGCAGCCCTTGGCATTTCTGGACTTGGAGACACATCATTCCGGTCTCCAACTTGTCCTCACGTGGCATCCTCCCTGCGTGCCTCTGTGTCTCTGCTTTCTCTTCTTATAAGGATACCACCCATTGGGTTAGGGCCCACCCTCATCCAGTACAATCTCATCTTCACTAATTGCATCTGCAAAAACCCTGTTTCCATATCGAATCACATTCTGAGGTTCTGGGTGGACATGAATTTGGGAAGGACACTATTTGTCCCAGTACAACTCTGTGAAAACTTTCTGATATCGATGAGCAATTAGGAAATTGCTTTTTTTGTTTTTTTTATTTTTTATTTTTTTGAGACAGAGTCTCGCTTTGTCGACCAGGCTGGAATACAGTGGCATGATCTTGGTTCATTGCAACCTCCACCTCCCGAGTTCAAGTGATTTTCCTGCTTCAGCTTCCCAAGTAGCTGGGATTACAGGTGCCTGCCACTACGCCCAGTTAATTTTTGTATTTTTAGTAGAGACGGGTTTCGCCATGTTGGCCAGGGTGGTCTCAAACTCCTGACCTCAAGTGATCCGCCTGCCATGCCCTCCCAAAGTGTTGGGATTATAGGAATGAGCCACTGTGCCTAGTCCGGAAATTTCTTTAACTACAGAGGGGTCTTCCTACTTACATATCAAGTATTCCTACAGAGATTACTAAGTCATTCATTCATTCATTCACTCAACAATCACTTATGGAGCATCTCCTGTGGGCCTGGCAGTTTTGCAAGCACCAGGGATACCACTGTGGAAAGGCAGCATTCCTGCTCTGTGGTACCTCCATTTGACAAGGCAGACACTTCATGCCAGAGTGGTGAGACAAGCATAGATCTGAATCACACGCTCTGGCTCGAGTCACAGTTCTGCTTCTCACAGGACTTGCCTTGGGCAGTCATTTTGCCTGTTTGACCACGTGTTTCCTGGTTGACAGAATCAATGCCGAGACTGCCATAGCTTACAAATGTTGGGAGAATCTCCTCAAGGGAATGAACAAGGAGTGCTCCACATATCGTTCTCCATATGATTATTCATGTGTTGGTGCATCTGATGGATCCTCAGCTGTAAAATGGAGATCCTAATCATCTCATTTATTGCTGATTGCATTAAAGAAGTTGTCAACGTGAAGCATGAAGGGCATTACCTGGCTCACAATGAGCACTCACCCAGTCAATGTTAAGTGTCATCATCGTCCTGATATATATTGTGCAGGAGGGAAAATTAGGAAATTCTGCAGCTTGCTTTTGATATTTCTTGGCATATTCATAGTGTCACTTATACTTGGAGAACTAAAAAATAGCATCACTAGAGATTTGGATTGATGGCCACTGGGTATTGAGCCTTTGTGGCAAAATCTCAGCAAGACAAAACAATACAAGAATCCAGACACTAACGAAGAACGATCTGGAAGATTCTCTGTGGGACTCAGAAAAGAATGCATGGCCACCAGTTGGCTACCCAGGAAGAAATGGGGCTCTACTCCACATTAAATGGACCAAGACCCTGGCAATCAGCCAATCTATCAACCTCTTTCTACAGGCAAGGCAGGGGCAGCCTAGAGAGGAAGGAAAGGAAGAAATGATATTGATTGTTAATCTACTGTGTTCGGGCCATGGAGTACACACCTCACAGTCCTCACACCAGCCTAACAAGGTGTGGGAGTGAGGATCTCCATTGCACGGGCAAGGAAACAAAGGCCAAGAAAGGTCCAGGCCCCATATTGGGGTCATGATAACATGGAAACTGGCTCAGCAGCCCAGTCCTCTTTGCACATACAAGATTATTGCTCTGCCGGGTAATCCCAGCACTTTGAGAGGCCAAGGTAGGTGGATCACAAGATCAGGAGCTCAAGACCAGCCTGGCTAAGATGGTGAAACCCTGCCTTTACTAAAAATACAAAAATTAACCAGGCTTGGTGGCGCGTGCCTGTCATCCCAGCTACTTGAGACGCTGAGGCAGAGAATTGCTTGAACACAGGAGGTGGAGGTTGCAGTGAGCAGAGATCGCACCCTTGCCCTCCAACCTGGACAACACAGCAAGACGCCTTCCCAAAAAAAAAAAAAGATTGTTGCTCTGCCCTTTTTTGTGGGGATCAATTTGTTGAGTCTGTGAATAACCAGAGGTCAATAATGCACCAGTTATTTCCAGTTGGGGAAACTCCAGGCCAACCTGGTTTTACCAAGTGGAAACTTAAAATATATATAGTGCCTTGCTTCTCTGGAATCCGGCTAAGGGTCTCAGCATCATATCCTGGCCAGGACCCTTAGCTCTCCTGTGTTTCAGCTCTCCTGTTTCAGTTATTTGTTGCTGGGCAACAAATCACCCCAAAACTTAGTGGCTTAAGACAGCACTGATATGTCATGTGCCACAGCTCTGTGGGTGGGTAATCGGGCAGATCTGCTGGTCTCACCTGGGATCATCCACACCACTGTGGTCAGTGGATGGTGCTGGTCTGCAGTGCCCCAGTCTTTATCCTCCAGGAGGCTGGACAGGTCTTTCCATAGCATGACCGTCTCAGGGCAGCGTTCCAACAGCATGAAGGGTAGGAACCACAGGAGACTATCTTCATGATAGGCTCCAGAACGTGGTCATCACTGCTTCCACCACATTCTACTCATCAGAGCAAGTCACAGGGAGCCTCATTCAAAGAGCTGGAGAAATAGCGTCTCTACTTCTTGATGGGAGGAGTGTCGATGTCAGATTGCAAAGGGGAATGAACATCGGGGGATACTAGCACCTCTTTCCAGATTTCCACCAGTTGTTTGTGAGGCTAAAGCAGTGAAAGAATCGCCATACTTTTCACACATAGACCTTGCCAAGCAGTGGTACTCTGTCTTTGTTTGCTCCCTCTCCTGAGTATAAACATTTTTAGTGGTGATGGCTTGTAGTTCAGCGTATTGCTGGGAAGTTTAAACGTAATGTATTTAAATCACCTGTGAAGGTGCCTCATACAGAGTAGCTCCTTAGTCACACTGCTGTTGTCATGGTCACCATCACCATCCTTCGTCCTGGTGACCATAAGAGGAGATGGACGTGGAGCTTAACGCAGGGTGCAATGGCTTCTCCCTGGTGGCTACCATGATGTCCCTCGGGTCCTCAGAAAACTCATTAGTGGCCCTAATTTTGGCCCATCCCAATGGCCCTGGGCACCTTTTAGTATAAATTGTGCAGACTGAGGTTCAAAGTTGGAAAAGCAGGGGCAGATTCTTGGGTTGCACTCAAGTCCTGGGCTCTACTGACGTCAAGGCTGCCCAGGTCAAAATTGGGGGATTTCACTGATACAGCTGCATTCTCAGGACTCAAAGCCTCCCACAGTCTGGCCTGGAGGAGGCAGTGACTCTGGGGCTCTGAGTCCCTGTGAAGCAAGTGGCTACAGGAATTGAGAGAGCCAAGAATGGCGTAGACTGGAGGGTGGGCTCTGAAGCACATTCAGCGTTATGAGCACTCAGTGCGGAGAATGATTCTTCCACTTGTGTGGCAGGGGAGTGTGTGGGGCCATGAAGAATTGTCAAGCTTGGGGCCAGGCACAGTGGCTCACGGCTGTGATCCCAGCACTTTGGGAGACTGAGGCTGGCCGATCACCTGAGGTCAGGAGTTCAAGACCAGCCTGGCCAACATAGTGAGACCCCATCTCTACTAAAAATACAATAATTAACCAGGCATAGTGGCACGTGCCTGTAATCCCAGCCACTCAGGAGGCTAAGGCGGGAGAATTGCTTGAACCTGGGAGGTGGAGGTTGCAATGAGCCAACATTGCACCACTGCATTCCAACCTGGGAGACAGAGTGAGACTCTGTCTCAAAAAAATTGTCAAGTTTGTACCAGCAGAGATGGAATGGAGAGGGGAGAATCCCAGATGGGCCCAGCCCAAGGAATGCTTGTGGCGAAAAGAAAAGAGTGAATTGTTGGTTTCTCAGGAGCCCCCTCCAGTTATGAAAGGGTGAGGAGTAGGAATCAGGCTAGAAAAATAGGTTGGCACTGGGCTATGAAGAACCCCAAAAGACCAGTGTATGAATGAGGGCTTGGTTCCTGGGGCTAGGAGGCAACCAGAACACCACCTCATCTATAACCCCAGAGTAACCATTCCATAGCCCTGCACCCCCAGTTTTGCTATCACTTTAATCACAATTAATATTATTCCATTGACATAGAAAAGAAAGGCCACATTGAACTTTCATGAGTAGTGGTGCAAGTAAGGCAGGAAGCCGGCAATATGTGCCACCACTCTGTGACGGTCTCTGAGTCTCTGGGTGCTGGAGATGCAGACGGTGGCAGAGCAGGGCAGAGTGCCCTCCTGTTTCCTGGTCTAGGTGGACAGTGAGCACTGGTTTGTACTGGGAGTGAATAGCCTTTGGGGAGAAACTTTTGCTTTTAGAATTCAGAGGAACACATACATGTTCCCAAGTACTTCCGTTTCCCCTCTATTGAAGCTGCCAGCTCTCTGCCCTGGCGCCTCCTAGACCGTGAGTGATTTAGGTTATGTCTCTTAGCAGTGCTGAGCAGAGCGCTTTATACATCATGAGGTCTGGATCTGTGTGTTTTGTGTGTGTGTGTGTTTAGAGACAGGGTCTTGCTCTGTCACTTAGGCTGGAGTACAGTGGCACAGTCATACCTCAATGTAACCTTGAACTCTGAGGCTGAAGTGATTCTCCTGCTTCAGCCTCCCAAGTAGCTGGGACGTCAGGTATATGCCACCATGCCTACCTAATTTTTTAATTTTTTTTTAGAGATGGGGTCTCACTATGTTACCCAGGCTGGTCTTGAACTTCTGGCCTCAAGCGATCCTCCTGCCTCAGCTTCCCAGAGTGCTAAGATTACAGGCATGAGCCACTGCACCCAGCCCAGATATATGTTGGAATGGGTGGATTTATGATCTACTTGTAGCCAAGTGGAAATGTTCCAGGCGAGTTCTGAGTTCTTATTCCTCTTGTGTCCCCTCTGCAGCTGGAGCTCTCAAATACTGCTGTCCTGCACCAGATGAGGCGGGACCAGGTGACAGACACATGCCGAGCCAACAGCGCCACAAGCCGAAAGCGGAGGGTGCTGACCCCCAACGACCTGAAGCACTTGGTGGTGGATGAGGACCACGAGCTTATCTACTGCTACGTGCCCAAGGTGGCCTGCACCAACTGGAAGCGGCTCATGATGGTCCTGACCGGGCGGGGGAAGTACAGCGACCCCATGGAGATCCCGGCCAACGAGGCTCACGTCTCCGCCAACCTGAAGACCCTGAACCAGTACAGCATCCCAGAAATCAACCACCGCTTGAAAAGCTACATGAAGTTCCTGTTTGTCCGGGAGCCCTTCGAGAGGCTGGTGTCCGCCTACCGCAACAAGTTCACCCAGAAGTACAACATCTCCTTCCACAAGCGCTACGGCACCAAGATCATCAAACGCCAGCGGAAGAACGCCACCCAGGAGGCCCTGCGCAAAGGGGACGATGTCAAGTTCGAGGAGTTTGTGGCCTATCTCATCGACCCACACACCCAGCGGGAGGAGCCCTTCAACGAACACTGGCAAACCGTCTACTCACTCTGCCACCCCTGCCACATCCACTATGACCTCGTGGGCAAGTACGAGACACTGGAAGAGGATTCTAATTACGTCCTGCAGCTGGCAGGAGTGGGCAGCTACCTGAAGTTCCCCACCTATGCAAAGTCTACGAGAACTACTGATGAAATGACCACAGAATTCTTCCAGAACATCAGCTCAGAGCACCAAACGCAGCTGTACGAAGTCTACAAACTCGATTTTTTAATGTTCAATTACTCAGTGCCAAGCTACCTGAAATTGGAATAAAGGGGGTGGGGAGAGGGAGAGAATCATGCTTTTTAATTTAAGATTTTTATTTGTCAAAAGAATTATATGGATATTGGGTTATTTTGTAAATTAATATTTCTTTGGGGATGATGCTGCGAGCAGCATAGTGAGAATTATTTAAAATCCTTCGTCGGGAAGGACAGCTGTCTTGGCAGGGGAAATAGGATGGGTCGTCCTTGTCTGTAGAAGTGAATACTGCAACACTGTCTCAAAGGTTTCCTTGTGTTCTGGTGAATTCCATGAATTGTGCATTCCATAAATTCTAATTAATATTATTTATAGTTATTTAAACATGGTCTCATTATTTCTTTTTGTGGCAGCAAAATTCTAGTGTCTTTCCAGAAGAAATCTGTGTTTCCTGCTTTGCTTGCTACAGCTCATTTGGAGGCATGAATGTTCTCCTTACTAACCTCTCATGGGGTCGTGTGATAACAGCCATTGTCATGTGTTCGAATGCCACCGTTCTTGATTTTCTGCTACAAAGAAGTAGGTTGCTATTGCACTTAGAGGTGTCTTTGCAAGGGACTCATACCAAACCAATTTCAATCGACCTGAAAGTCCCTTGCACTAAAGAAATGCAATTTTTTTTTTAACCCAAGGAGAGAGTTGATTGTAGCAATTTTTCACCAGAATTAGCAATCTGATAGAATAGGCTTTTTTAACAGGAATTTTAAACTGGCAGTGCCAGTTGTAGTGAAGGTGAAGTTGCTGTTGCTTTATATTCAACAAGTATTTATTGAGCATCTACTATATACTAGGCCCTGAAGATAGTGTTGAACAAACCCAAGAGTCTTGGCCCTCAAAAAGCTTTACGTGACATAGAGCATCCAGCTTGACAATTAGCAAACTCCTGATATTCATGGACCTGACATGAGGTTTGGACTATTCATTAGCAACACCAGAAGGTCCATGACCGACCCCTACAAATTTGCATTTCTCTATGGCCCAAATTTGAAAACCTCATATTCGGAGCAGGCCGCTTATCTTTGTGAGTGATCTCAATCTCATTGCCCAACAGAAAAGATGCTAAAAAATGTTTCCTATCAATCATGTGCCTGCTCCAATTGATGGGTAATGTCTGCCTTTCAACCCCAGAATGGATTCTCCAGGCGCAGTGTGGAAGGGTGCTGTAGTTGATTAGCAATGTCTACCTTGGGTGAGGAAAGGGGAACACTCCTCAAGTGCCTCCCACTGTCATCTCCATCCAGCCCAGCACCACATCCCCGTGTAGAAGTGTTGTCTTCTACTGCTTGCCATGTACAAGCATGAAATGCCAAGGTGAGACTCGTACACTCGGGGATTTGCAATGGTTTTTACCCCTTGTGAAGGTCAGAGGTGGACTATTTGTACACATATGCACATGCATACCCTCTCACATCCTCCAGAGGCTGAAAGATCATCAACACCTTGGTAACTGCCATGCATGAGCAAAAAGGACAGCCTTCCATGCTCTTAATCCATGCCCCATTTCCTCTGGAAGGCTGGAAGCTTTTCATTTCCTGTTCCTTCCTAATTAACATCTAAACACGCTTCTCATTTCCAGCCATTGCTGATGCTTCTTGGTTGAAGTTTGAGCCACATCCCTCTTACAGCTAGTGAATGAGTTGGTAGCAGATACTGTATATATTAATAATAGTTTTAATAATACGGGAGGGTGGGATGGGGTGTGGGTAAGTTTTGCCTTTTGTTTTGTTTTTGATGCAGTATATAGTGAAGGGGTGAGGATATTCTAAACAAACAAAAAATGAATAATTTATTCACAGAAACTATTAAGATTGTATTGTAAAGCTCACAGCAAGCTCAGTGGGCAGCAGCTGCAACATCTCACCGGGGAAATTATTTTATTTAACATGAGTGAGATGTGTGCCGGAAAAGATAGCTGAAGCTATTTATAAAACGTTGTGTACCTTCTTCCGAGCTCTCTCCCCTCTGTGAAGGGCACAGCAACTCTACCCTTGATGGATAGAGATTTATGCAATGTGTTTTACCAGGTAGAGTGATGGATCTTAACTGTCCCTGGAATTTAGAATCTGGACCTTATCTCCAGGCAGGGAACACTGTCCTCAGAAATGGGACTTCTGATAAGGAAACAAATCAGCCAACATCTTCTAATACATACAGAACACAGGTTCCAGGAGGCATCAGGTTGGTGTGATACAGACTAGGGTTTCGTGGTCAAATATCCTTAAGAAACAAAGCTAAGTCAGTTTCCTTTCTGTAGGACTTTTCAGAGTCTTGAATGTGTGCTGTGCATGGTGAATACCCAAGAACAATCCTTGAGTGTGTAGCATTTCCTGAACTTACATGACCAGGATACTCTATTTGGCAGATCACCCCACAGAGCTAGGGTTCCACCGAATATACTTTGGTTAGGTTGATTTAGCATATCTGAGGTCTTCAAGGATAAAAACTGCCACCCCAACCCCCTTCCATTAAAATAAATACAAAATAGCACCACAGTCTCCATCTGGTTTATAGCAACAGAGGTACATTATTAAATGAACTAAGCTTTTACTTAAGTGCAATGGTTCTAATCCTGGATACTGCCATGGACTGCGATTCCATCTCTCCCAGAGGGAGTGGAAGAAGTCTTGGGTGGTGTGGACAGAAGGAAGAGAAAGGAGGACAAGTGGGTATAGGGCCCAGGGTGGCTCCCTACTCCTCAAGCTCAAAAGGGTGCTCAGTGGGAACAGATGATCTCTTTGAGACGAGATGAGATGAGTGCTTCTTCAGTTTCATAGTTTGGAATCATTCACTGTGTGCGTTTTGGGGTTTTAAGTGGAAATTCGCATCGTTTTGCATTTCTGTGTCTGTCTTTGATCAGTTGTGCGAGTCTGCTCACTGTCACGTGCAGATGGCCGCCTTTCATCTGGCTTCTCTCTCTTCAGTGAGAAAGATTGTCCTTCAGGGGACATGACATCAATAGGTTTCCAGAACGAGGGACTCCGTCTCCCCATGTTTTGCTTTGTGCTCACATTTTCTTTTCTAATGGCATTGAAACTTTAAAAAAAAATGGATTCAACTGTTTTTGCAACATGTAGAAAGTATTCTGTGTCCTTGGTTAAAGAAATCTGGTGAAGTGTGCCTGGAAAATGAAAGTTTGTGTTTTTTACAGAGGACTATTTGAAACTGCTCTCTCTGCATGCTTAGCTGGAGAAAAGTACAGGCAGCCATGCCAACTCCCAGCCACTTCCCTAAGGTGCTGCTGTGTCTTAAAGACCAGGTACAGGTAGGGCAGTATGTGCAAGGACATTCCTGCTTGCTTTATCCCTTTGGTTGGAAAGCTCTAGATGATTCCCGCAGCTCCTCCAGATCCCCCCTCCCTGCCCTCCCCAGCTGGTCTGGGAAGAAGGTGATCTGCTGACCTGTGGTGTCTCAGAGGGGATGTTCTTCCTCCCCGCTGTGTACCAGGCGAGCTGCACCCACCTGCTTGTTCAGGACGTGGATGCCACAGGAGAGCAGTGGGCAGTGGAAACTGCAGTTGCACCAGTTCTCCTGGTGGCGAAGGCATGGAAGCACAAGGGTCTAATCCATGCTACTAGAAAGCTCCACAGCAAAGTGTGCGGGCCCCATGAATGCTCAGCTGGTGGGGTCTGGACCAGTGCTGAGACAGTGTTGGCAGAAGCAGCAGAGACACTCTGCTTACTTTCCTAGTCAGTCCTCCCCTACACACATGCATGTGTGCACATGTGCGTGTGCACACACACACACACACACACAATCTCAGCTGCCCCAGTCTGTGGGGTCTGGACCAGTCCTGAGATAGTGTTGGCAGAAGGAGCAGAGGCACTCCGCTTGCCTTCCTAGAGACACACACACACACACACACAATCTCAGCTGCCCCATTCTGTGCAATCCCAGTGACCAAATCCCTTCCTTCCTTGCCCACCTCTATGTCAGCAGGACTGAGGGCGTCACTCCCCCAAGTTCCCACCACCAGCGTTTCCTCCAACCTTTTTCCATCACAACCAGTTAGAACCCTACAGGCAACAAGGCCTTCCAGAATCCGCTTGACCCTTGGCTGAAAACACGCAAATTTCAGTCTGCTTCACTTTGTTAGTCCAGAAGGAGCTGCCCATACTACTTTCTTATGAGCATGCTCAGTATGACATATGGACATGGAATTTCACATCTTCGTGGAGTGTGACTTTCCTTTTTTACGTATTTGTATGCAGTAGAGGGCCTGTTGTAGAAAACTCTCCCTGTATCTTGCTGTACTGTTAAAGAAAGCTGAATTCCACATTGCCAACAAAAGCGTGAAAAATGTTCATGAACCTTCCTCCAGGAAAAGCCATTCAAGCCTGATTATTTTTCTAAGTAACTTCAATTAAATTGAAGAAAAAAAGCTGCTTTCTGTGTACGGTTTGTTCATGGCTCATTAACAAAAGACTGTAGGGGTGGGGTGGGCTGTGGACCTCCGAATGTGGGGGGTCTTGCTCATGTGTATCAAAGGGTGGAGATGCAGGCTCCACTGGCAGACTCAGACCTGGTAAAAACTGCCATAGATCTGAATTCTTTCTGTTTGTTGGATGAATGGAAGCTTTTCTTCGTTCCATTTTTTCTATAAACTCTTTGTAGAGTAACGCATTAGAAGGTCCACTGTGATCACACAGTTCCATCACTCATGTGAAAAGGCCACGAACACTGTCAGAGAGTCAATGGCTCTGGTCGCAGAGCCAGTATTCAAGCCCGGGTTGATGTGCCTTCAGAACCCCATGTTTTTGGCACTGAACGACACACCTCTCTAAATGACCATCCATGGTGCCCCTACTGGGAAGTTGCAAGCCTGCACTGCAAGTCCCAGTTTTTCAATTCCAAATCCAATCCTTTTCTGATTCCCTACATAGCTTCTTTTGGCTCTATGGATGAACATCTTTTAGCTTTATTGGTAAAAATGATTTCTGTACATTTTTCCAAAGAAGAAATTATACTCAACGTTGTTTCTGTATTTCATTGTATTCTAATTTAATTTTCTCTTAAGAGACACTCTGTCACCCAGGATGGAGTGCAGTGGCATGATTATAACTCACTGGTTCAAGCGATCTCCTGGCTCAGCCTCCAAAATAGCCAAGGACCACAGGCATGTGCCACCATGCCCAGCTAACTGATTTCTTTAAACATAACATCTAAACATTTTTAACATGAAAATATTGGGTAAGAAAATAGATCCTGTTTTCAACCATGCTAGATACGGTTTCTAACCACCAGCTGGCTTTTCCCACTGGTACCCTGGTGCCCACCCATGGACACAATATCCACAGAGACTAGGAACCATTGGCTAAGAATACTTGGCCAAGAATACATTGCTGGTGTCATCACTGTCCTCGCTGTGGTCCGATCTGGTTGGGAAATGCCCAGACCACAGAGCTTAGTCATCTTAGATTAATAGAAAACATACATCTCTTTTCATCAGTGAATGAATGTGACTTTGCCATAGCCTGTCTCTGTGTCATTTGGGACGTTGTAAATAGCAGTGGGAAGCAAAGCTGGATGAGGTCATCTCTAGCCTGTTTGCTCCCCTTAGAGTGAGACTGAGCTGCCTTCTTGAGGTGTTTCTGATGGTGCCCCAGGTGCCCTCTGTCCAACACTGCAGACGCTGCAGAACCCGAGGAGCCTGTGGCCCAGAGCATTGCCAGGGCCAGGTCAGGGTAAGGTATTATTGATCCCCCACCAAGTGGACAAAAACAGGATGAAGCAGAATCGTTAGTGTAAGATGTAAAGTGCTCTTTCTTGGGAAAAGCTCCCTTTTCTCAAGTTATGACTTTCCTACATTTTTGGTATTAGAATACCTTTTCTTTCATGATAATAAACGTTAATTGATACTAGGACATAATATGTTGGTAACTTAGGGTCTGCCCCCCATGACATTTTAAACATTTTCTGGAAAAGTCATGATATCCCAAAAGACTAGGAACCATTGGTCAAGAATACATCTGCGGCCTGAAGTGATGGGAGGGAAGCCTCAGGGCTTGGTGAACAGAACTCTGGGGAAATCCCTTCTGAAGCACAGTTCTGAATGTCCCACACCTGGACCCCACATTGTGGCAAGCGGCTCTGGCCGCTGGATTCTGGGGTGACTCACAAGAAGCTGAACACAGGGCTAGCTACATTCACTATAGATCGTTTATCAGACATCTTGGGTCTGGGGTGATGAATATGTCTGGTGTAACACGAAAAAGGAAGATTCTAGCAAGGCTATATGAGAAAAACAACCACCTTTTCCCTATTTCACTATCTTCACCTAGCACCTGCCTCTTCCCCAAATTGTAAGCACCCACAGGTGGAGAAAACAGCCAGCAGATGTGAATGGAGGCAGCCTGCTGGTTCCAAATGCATTGCTGGCTGAGAACCGCTCCCAAACAAACTCCCTTCATCACTTCCTCTTTAAAACAGGGACAAAAACAATGTCTGGATTGTGCCACAACTGGAAAGAACTCTTGCCTACCTGCAGTTCATCCGCCAAGGAGCTGTTCGCAACGTAAAGGTAATTACTTCCTTTTCGGGGAGGGGACCTCCATTTCCTCAGCTGCAGAACAAAAGAATTGAGTTATATCTGTGGTTTTTAATTTTTTTAATGAGCCTCTTAAAAATTTTTGCATTCTGAACACTCATTTGTAAAACAGGTGAGGCAGAGATGCTGTGATTGAATGGTTCGAGGCCCAGCTCTGCCTCTTTTTAACCCATAAATTCCTATAAAACTTCATGGGCCATAGGGTTCTAAGGAAAACAGTTTGAGAAGCGCTGAGTTAGGTGGCCTCTGAGCCTCTCCTGCAGCCGTCAAGAGTTGCATTCATTCCTTCATCCATGCAAATATATATTAAGCATCTGCTTATGTCAACTCCTGTACAAGATGCCAAGAATATGGGAATTCTTAAGATTCATGATCAAGTGGACGACATAGAAATATTAACAGGTAGTTGTTGGGTAGTTGACACATGCATGAAGACAAGACACCAAATTCTTGATACAAGTCAGTAGCTAGAGAGACAAACCGTGGTTCTCAACCAGGGGTGACTTTGCCTTTCAGTGGATCAATCCCCACCACAGAACATTGCTCAGTTCACGGTGTTAATAATGCCGAGGTTGGAAAGCCCTACATTGAAGAAATATTAATTTGAGATAAAATCTGTGGCTTTTAGTAACTGAATGGAAACGTAGGTGAGGAAGAGGGAAATGAGGGAAGGAGGATTGCCACGAATCGAGCTTGGACAACCTTAGCTGGCTAGTGGGGCCGTTCTTGGTGGTCAGTTAATTAGGAGCAGAAACAGGTTTTGGGGGAGGCTGTAACCTATGAGACAGGCTGAATTAAGGTTCAGGTAAAACATCCAGGGGAAGTTGGAGTGGTTCTAGAACCTTACTACTCAAGTGTGGTTTGTAGACCAGCAACATGGAAATTATTTGGGAGCTTGCTAGAAACCCAATGTTTCAGGCCCCACACCAGCCTTCCTGCATTTTAGGACTCTCCCCAGGTGATTCGTATACACATTTGCATTTGAGAAGCCCTGGTCTAGAGCACAAGAGTTAGCCTGAGGAGACGCTGTGGCTTTGGGAGATGGGGTCATCTTTCATTACTGTTTATTCTTCCAGCAACCCTGAGATGTGTCTGCTCAGGTCCGCTGTGTCTGGTTGTGCAGGTTGCGTGCCGCAAAGGTAGGCCCAAGATGGGGTTGACATTTGTCATTTACCCTTAAGGACTGGATGCCTTTTTCTTACCCTACTTGTCAAGTAATGGGCTCAAGGGCTGTACCCACCCAGAAAGTGAATTGTCTAATTTGCGCAAAAGCGCTATGACTTAGCAGTGGCCCTAGATATAATGGTTTTACATTCCTTTATCTGCAGTTCTGAAATCCACAAAACTCAGAAAACAAAATGTTTTTTCATAGGTTTGCAGCAAGCTCAGCTGGCAGAGAAACCTGACCTTAGCTAACACGAGACAATTATAGTCTTTATTTATCCTACTTACTGGGAATATTCACGCATTTTCCTACAGAAATATTCATGTGTTTTACTATGAGAGTTCAGCCCCATATTCTACTGGTGTATTAAGAAATACATGGTATTTGCACAGTGTTTTTGAGGGGAAAATCTTAATTCTAAAATGCATCTGATCCAAGGGTTTCAGATAAGAATCATGAATTTGTACTACTCTAATTTTACAAATGGGTCAACTGAGGCTCAGAGAGGTTAAGTCACTACAAAGCTAGTACATGATAGAGCTAAAGTTCCTTCAGACCCCATGCACCTTTGGCATGACACTAGCTTCAAGAGGATTATTAAAGAGCTAGACACTGCTCAGTTAACAGTCCACGCCTTTTTTTACCATCCATGTGGATTTTCAGACAGAAACACGGGTAAGGGGCACAAGGAGCATAAAATAATCTGCTTTTTGTGTGGGTCAGCCATAGCAGAACACCAGCTCCTACACCTGAGCTGTATTTTTCCAAACAAGCCTCCACGTGTTCTGACAGCATTCAGCCCAAAGCCAGGCACCCCTGTGGTGGAAGCATCTGTCAATTTCAGCCTCACTGGTAGACACAGAGAATCCCAGCTATATTATAAAAGAATGAAAGCAGGCAAATTCTCTTGTTAGATCTGTGATTGAGATGAGGTGAACTACAGCAGAACAGCGAATGATCTTCTGTTGTACTATTCTTATTCACCAGAGACACAAGTCTCCATCAGCGGCAGCAGGATCCAAATGCCAATTCCTTCTTTAAAGGGCATTTGCCTGCTTTGGAGAACAATGCCTGTCATTGCTTCAGAACCAAGGGTTGCTCCCATTTCTCAAGAAAGAATAGGCTTTATTCTTCTTCCAGAAATAAACCTAATAAACTACTAGCCAAATGAGAGTCAATGTACCTCCCTCTTTGAGGTGTTGCAAACTCTGAAATTATATTCATGTGGTATTCCCACATCTGTCTTCTTCCCTTTTGAGCTTACCTGTGGGGGTGTTGCCACAAGGTGAATGTTGGAAATTTGGTATCTTGGTACCAAAATCAAGAATTATTCATTATTCATGTAAATGAATTTAAGCTTTCCTTAAAATATTTATGTAAAAAAACCCCTTTATTTAAATATATAATGCTGAGTATTGAACTCAAAATCATTTTGTGATTCATTTCTGATTCTTTCTATTGTGTATACATGAATTACATATTTATGTGTATGTATCACTTTAGATTATTCTACATACACATTCCTATATCTTCTTTAGAGAAATGTTTATTCAAATCATAAGTCCTTTATGAGAAATGTGTTTTACAAATAATTTCTCTCAGTCTGTGGCTTGCCCTTTTCATTTTCTTAACAATGTCTTTCAAAGAGCGAACATTGTAAATTTTGAGGCAGTCCATTTTATCAATTTTTCTTTTATGGGTGGGTTTTTTGTGTCCTATGTAAGAAGTCTTTACCCACCCTAAAGTCTCCGGGATTTTATCCAATGTTTTCTTTTAGAAGTGTCACAGTTTTAGCTTTCACATTTATATTTATGACTATTTAGTTAGTATTGTATATATGAAGTAAGGGTCATAGTTCAGACCTTATAAATATCCAATTGTTCCATTACCATTTGTTGAAAGAACTGTACTATATTTACATTGGTGCCTTTGTCAAAAATCAAGTGATCCCATATATGTGAGCTTCTTTCTAGACTCTCTCTGTTGTTCTGTTGATCTATATGCCCATTCCTATGCCAACATCACACTGTCTTAATTATTATAGCTTTATAGGAGGCCTTGAAGTCAGGTATTATAATTCCCAAAGTATGCTTTTATTTTTTTCTTTATTTCACTGGCTATGACTTCCAATACCAGGTTTAATAAAAGTGGTTAAGAGGAAAGTTTCCGTTTTTCACTATGAAGTGTGATTCTAGCTGTAGGTTTTTTGTAGATGCCCTTTATCGGATTTAAGTGGTCAATTTGCTAATATTTTATTTAAAATTTTTCACCTATGTTCCTGGAAAATATCACCCTACAGTTTTCTTGTGATGCTTTTGTCTGGTTTTGACAAAAACCAGGGTAATACCAGCATCATAATATGATTTATTATATTATGGGTAATATAGGGTAATGCCAGCCTCATAGTATGATTTGGGAAATATTTCTTCCTCTTCTATTTTCTGGAGGAATTTGTGTAGAAATTGTATTGTTTTTTTCCTCAAATATCTGGTAGAACTCACTTGCAAAGCTATCTGCTCCTAGAATGTTCACTGTGGGAAGGTTTTTAATTACAAATTAATTTTATTTGATAGATAAATAACAGATAAATAAAATTATTAATTTTAAGTAAGCTACTTAAGTAATTAATTTTTCTTGAATGAGCTTTGGTAAAATATCTTTTAAAAAAGATGTCTGTTTCATCTAAGTTGCTGAATTTATTGGCATAATGTTGTTTTTAATTTTCTCTTATTAATATGTAATGCCTGTTGCATACATAATTATAATCCTTTTTTTATTCCTGATATTGGTATTTGATGTCTTCTCTCTTCTTCCATTGTCTGGCTGGAAATTTATCAGTTTTATTGATTCTTTCTAAGAACAATCTTTTGGTTTTGTTGATTTTCTCTGACTTTTTGTTTGTTTGTTTTCAGTTTCATTGATTTGTGCTCCCATTTTTTTATTATTTACTTGCTTCTATTTGCCTTGTGAATAATTTGTTCTTTTTCTAGTTTATGCCAGAACTTTAGATTATTAATTTGAGTCCTTTCTTCTTGACTAATATAAGCACTTAAGGCTACAATTTTCCTTCTAAGTACTATTTTAGTTGCATACCATAAATTTTGGTAAATTGTGTTCTCATTTTTATTCAGTTTGAAGTATTCTAGTTTTCTTTATAGTTATTTCTTTGATTCATATATTATTAAGAAGTATGCTGGACATTTTTTTTGATGTCTTCATTTTATTTCTACTTAAATTCCACTGTGGTCAGAGAACATACTTTGTATGATTTCTGTCCTTTTAACTTGATAGAGACTTGTTTTAAGGCCCAAAATAGGGTCTTTTACGCTTGCTAGAAGCAATTCAAATAATTCCTGGCATTATGTAACCTCTGGGAATTATTTTTCATATAGCACCTCAGCAATTGTCCTTTCCTTGGAAATTCCCATCTGGCCTTGTGGGATTTTACTCTATCCATGCACTCACTGGCATTCATTCAAAGACACAAAAGGACCTCTATCTAAATTTCTGATGTTCTTTCTTAGTGTAGCTCTCTTCACCAGCATACCCTGCTCTGTACCTAATTCTAGCCACCTAGGCATTTCAGAATTTTAGCCTAACTCCTCAACTCAGAGAGACAGTATGGAATTTCCTTTTGTGAACCACAGTCTGGGAATTACCTCAGACAGAAAGTCTTGACAACGTAGACCTTTCCTCCTTTGTTCCCTTTCCTAAGGAATCACAGTTCATTTCTGCCTGTTGTTCAGTGTCTGAAAATTGTTGTTCTCTATCTTTTGTCCATTTTTCTAGTATTTTATTGAGGGAAGTTAATTCTGGAGAGTCTTATGCTGCCATAGGTGGATGCAGAAAAATGCCTGTTTTAATACCTATAGTCAAGCCGACATTTTCTGGGTAGTTAATCCCTTAACACTAAGAATTTAGTGTTATTTCTATAGTTGTAAATATTATTTTTAACAACACTTCTTCTAATAATTTCTATTTTAAAAATTATACCTAGTGCTAATGTGAACATTATTATTCAAAATGCTTTTTCCCCTTTAGAGGATATTTCCTTAAGATTTAGAATTACCAGAACTACAGATATGAACAATTTTATAGTTCTCATTGCAGTATTTCCTGATTGTCTCCAGAAAGATAAGACTCATTTACAGTGTCCCTAAGAGTATGAATACATATTTCTCTTGATTGCTAGCATTGGACTTTATCCCTCTAATTTATTTTCGTTAGTTGAACCCGTGAGTAATGGTGCCTAGAAGATGGTTCAATTTGTTATTTTTTCTCATAGTGCTAGGAAAATTGTGCATTTTCTCAACAGATAATTAAATGTCTGAATTTTTCTGCATATAAACTATGTGTTCATCAATCTTGATGATGTAGCAAGTAGAATTATGATATTTATATTATAGGTCCTCATTACATTTTGTAGAATTGTACGCTATTATCGGTTTTGTTTCTCACATAGCTTAATCCCCTCTTTTAGTTTACAAGTGACTTTCATTTTTCAGTCTTCTTAAAGCAACAGATTATTAGATTTTGTTCTTAATTCTCTTAAAGATTCCTCTTCCTCCTCTTCTCTTTTCTTCTTGCTTTTTTTTTTTTTTTTTTTTTTTTTTTTTTTTTTTTTTTGGAGACAGAGTCTTGCTCTGTTGCCTAGGCTGGCACAATCATGGCTCACTGCAGTTTCAACCTCCCTGACTCAAGCAATCCTCCAGAGTAGCTGGGACTACAGGCATGTGCCACCACACCTGGCAGATTTCTTAAATTTTGGTAGAGATAGCATTTTACCGTGTTGCCCAGTCTCGTCTTGAATTCCTGAGCTCAAATGATCCACCCACCTTGGCCTCCCAAAGCGCTGAGGTTACAGGCATGAGCCACTATGCCTGGCCTGGTTTTCACCCAGAGAATTTTATCTTTTTGGCTTAAATATAAGTTGATACATTTATATTTTTTACTACCTCCTAAGTCTATTTTTAAGTGCTCCTATGGTTTGTTTTTCTCTTTGTTTGCATTGCCACTGCAGTAAAGTTTAGCATCTTGACTTCCCTTCATTGTGCACTCCCAATCTTCTGGACTCTAAATTCCATCTGTGTTGTAAAACCACGTCTGTGTTGTAACTGCCGTATTCTCAGTGTCTAGCACAGTGTCTGGTACATTGGTTTATTCATTTAAAAAATAATTATTGAGATCCTGCTGTGAATGCTATGGGGACCAGGTAAATGTGGCTTAACCCAGTAATCAGTTCTTTTCAAGAATCTAGCTTTATCTTGTGCTTCTCATATTTTATTGTCTGTTTTATAGTTATTAATGTTTCTTTGTTAACCATGCCCTCTGGGAATGTCTTAGACAATTTCTCTTTCAGAAGGGTTTACATGTAATTCAAATCTGCATTGTCCCTGACGGAAGTTCTTGCAGCTGTGGGAGGTGGGGTTGACAAATTATTTCAGTACCTCTGACATATTTCATATCAGCTCATAAAAGATCAACCTGGCCAAGGTTAAAGGTCAAGTAAAAGGCCAACCAGACCTTGAAAGATCACCCTGACCAGCCCTGCATGGATACTGACAACCCCATTTCTCTTAGTTTTTGTATGTTTTCCCCAAAGCCTTCCTTTCCTATTCTCAATAGTTTAAGGGGTAAACTCCAAATTTGTTTTCTTCTTACATTTCTCAATGTTTCTTTTCTTTTTAAATCCTTCAAAGAAGCTATCTTTAATTCAGAGGTCTAAAACATTGATCAGAAACCGTCTTTCTTTGAATGTTACTCTTTAATTTTTAAATTAACATTACTCTTGAATTTTTTTGAATGTGGGTTTCTGTCATTCTCTCCCAGTGACTGCATTGAGATTGCCATTCAGGATACAATACGGATCTTTAGCCCTGGTATAGCCCTTGAAGCCCTAGACACTACTGGGATCTGCTTGTCCTGCTCTGTTTAATGAGTTCTTCCTAGGACTCCCAAGATCTGTCCATTTTTGCTGCACTACAGTGCCTGCGTCTGTGATTTTGGTCTTGACTTAGGTTGCTGTGCAGGTGCATCTCCCACCTTATTGACTGGCTCTTTGTGCTGTGCAATGGCATCTGCGTAAAGTTTGCCAAACACTTAGTTCAAATGAAATCTTACGCATAAGTCCAATCCGAAAAGGAAACATACCCAGAGCTGCTTTGGTCATTGGTGGTGGTGAGGGAAGGGGGTTGAGGGGGTCTGGAGCCCTCCCAACTTCTCCACCCCCTATCGCCACAAGTTCCCAAGAGAATTCTGAGAATCCCAGGGTTCCAGGTTGTTTGACTCAATCTGCACTTGCATCAAGTCTGTTTCCCCACCTTGGTTTTGTGTCGTAGATACATTTATAAGCCTGAGTTCTGCCTTTCATGTTTGCTCAACTTTCCTTTTTGATACCACCATTTCTTACATAATCTTTTACATTAACCCATGTCTTGTCCTCATGCTTCCTTGAGGGTCCTTAGAAATCTGGGCAGATTTGGTTAATTTTCTAAAAATCTGTTTACACTTAGGAATTGTGAAGAAGCCGGGACATAAGTGTTTTGGATTTCTAAAATACACATATGGGCATCTTTTTATTTATTAACAGCTTTTATATGTTTTCAATATTATTCCTTAAAGCAGCTGTTTCTTTGAGTTCTCTTTCACACCTGCCTGTCACTTAGGATTTTCATTTGTTCATTTACGTTAATTTTAAATTTTGCTTGTATATCTGAGAGTCATTTAGAAGCTCTGTGCATACCCAGCTAGGGTCACAGAGAAGCCATCAGCTCTTACTCTATCCCTAAATACTGCTTCTGAGGTACAAATACTAACACAGCACTTACCAGACTTATAATAGTTGGGTTTGTGTGCTTTTCCTCCAATAAATTGTAAGGCTCTGAAAGGAGCATTTTTCTCTTTATCCATTATTGTACTTAGTATGATGCAGGTGAATAATACACACTTAAATGGGAAAGGCATCATCTATTTTTTACTTCCAGAAAGTCTTAAGAAAGCCAATTATAAACTTTAATTATCTTGGCACGTGAAAAAATCGGACACAAACTGACATAAAGAGGGAAAGAGTGTGGATAATGCTTCTCTCCTAGATGTTCACTGCCGATCTCAAAAAGGAACATTCTCAGATGACAAGTGGCTCTTCAGGATAGTGAAATGCAAACTGACACAGGACCAGTCGTGCTTTAATGTGGAAAATACAAAAGGGGAAAACATCAAAACCACAGACACAAGAGTGGTTTGGGATCACTGTGTAGTTGGGAGCCATTATTCCCATGATCTGTTTTGGCAACAGGGACCCGACAATGAGCTCAGCCCCACTGGTAAGAATGAGCTGCACCACAACACGGCAGGCCTGACTCTTTTCCTACTGGAGCTGGGCACATGTGTACCCTCCCTTAGTCACATGAGGTCAGAGCTGCCTCACCTGGAGCTGATCGCTCAGGGCCTGCGTTGCAGCCTCTGCCACAGTCAGCAGCTGACCGCCCAACATTATTCAGTTGATGTAATTTGAGGTCCTGGGCAAGGGTCTAAGTATAATCGTTACTTGGTATTCATGGGGGATGGTTCCAGGACCTCTACAGATACCAAAATCCAGAGACGCTCAAGTACATTATATAAAATGGTGTAGTATTTGCATATAACCTATACCCAACCTCCTGTATACTTTAAATCATCTCTAGTTTAACTGTATCTAATATGATGTACGTGTTATATAAATAGTTGTTATACTGCATTTAAACATTTTTTTATTGTTGTATTGGGTTTTTTTCCAAAATATTTTTGAGCTGTGCTTGGTTGAATCAGCCAGTGCCAAACCCACAATATGGAGGGCAGAGAGTAAATTCCCACCAAGCTTGGCTTATCAATTCATTCATTCCACATGCATTTATTGAGACATTGAGGAATATCAAAATGAATCAAGTACTTGTCCTCAATTTGGTCACAAATTAGATAAGAATAGAGCCATTTATGGTAATGGCATCTTGGGGGGCAATCGTGTGGACAACAATACTTTATCACTGACATTTGCTGCTCTGTAACTGACTATGATTCTTTTCCGCATAACGTGGGAATAAGCCTCTTGCAATACACATTTCAGTCGGGCTCCCAGAGAAATGACCACCATAGAAATGCTCAGTTGTCCTAATTATTCTATAGTGAAACCCATTTGTCAACAAATGAAGCCCATGCATGGTCTTACTCTTGCAATATGGAAGCATACAGCCAGGAATCTCCAAATGTTTGGGAAAGCCAACCAGAGCAAAAGGAAGAGCACAAAGCAAAGGCAAAAAAATAAATCCAGAGGAAATACAGAAGATTAAAACCAAATGAAGTCAAGGTAAGAGAGGATATGATATACATAAAGCTGAAATGCCAGGAACAAGGAGAATAAGCAATAGAGAGCAGAGTGCTCTTGGAAATTAAAAATATCACAGCCAAAATACATTTAATGGGAGGATAGGGAGATAAAGTTGAAGAAAGCACATAGACAGATTTTTTTAAATACACAGATAGAAAACAAGAGAGATGGGAGAGATGGTTTATCTACCCAGGAGGTACAATTTCCATCTAATAAGGATTCCAGGAAGATAAAACAGTGAGTAGGAAATTACCAAAAGTAGTGGAAGTTTTCCCAGAAGTAAAGGAGGGACTCTGTGTTCTTACTACAGTGAATAAACAAATGCCCACACCACGAGGCTTATCATAAAATTTCATAACACCAGGAACAAATGCTTCTGGTAAAAGAAAATAAAGACAAGTAGATAAATAAAAATACCATATAATGGGGAAGGCAAGTCATAAAAATTACAGTATAATGAGGTGTCTTTAGGTTGAAGATGATATACTGAGCAATGGAGTTTACCACCTCTTAGTTCTAGCAATTCATCAGGATTGAAAGAGAATCAAGTCATAAAATTGCTGAGAATAGACAAGAGAGTGGGCACCTGCAGTCTTGCTACCAATGGATGGAAAGTGGTGGGGGTGCAGGGAAAGAGCCCCATCCCCAGACATACAGAGTTCTTTCCTCCAGGTGCCCTCAGAGTCAGCAGATACAATGGACAAATTCTGGACAAAGAGCAGACATTGATAGAAATTGTAGAAAAACATCAAGTGTCTGCTTCCCTCACCCCTATGAGTGACGGTGGCATTTGCCCCGAGGCTTAAACCAGATAAACATCCTCTAAAAAGTTGAACTAGGATTTAGTGCTATTCTAGTGGTGATTGAGTTCTCCAAGTAGAGAAAATCATCCTCATTAGACATTTGGAAGAGAAACTCAGTATATCTGCTTGCTTCTAACCTGGACATGTTTTCATGAAAGGTTTTAGTGATGTCCACCATTGGATATGCCCTACACTCCTAAACACACACACACCGTCACCACCACCACCACCACCACACCACCACCACACACAGAAATACACACACATTATGTAGTCAACTATCTCGTGCAAAAAGGCCAGTAAAGACAGAGAAAATCATACCAATAACCCAAGTGAATGAACCTAGTGACACAGGATCCTTTCAGTGCTGCTTTGCCAGCTGGAAATCTCCACGGCCAATGGTGCCTCTGCCCAGGCTTTGCCCAGCCCTGGGCTTGACACTGGGATCACTTGGCCCATGTGGCCTGACAGGCTATGCTTGACTTGTGCTCTGTCCTGGATCCTGTACCGACATCAGGATCTGTGCTCAGCCTGCAGCTGGGTTGGGTGTGCCGTGACCTGCTTCTGCCCTGGTTACCAGCATCTGGATGAGGGGAATGCAGTGGCACCCGAAAACTCAGAGATGCCAGTAACCACTGAGCCCCAAGGGGTATTATGGCTCTCACCTGGGGAGTCTCAAGGTTTGAGCTCCCAAGAAATATTACAGCTCTCTGTTGTCCCCGCCCCCTTCAGAGTAGTGAATGGGAAATATGTTACAGCTCATTTTGTTACAGTTCATTTGTTCCTACTGCCTTCAGTTCAATGAATGGGTGCATGTGGTGCCCAGTGGCTTTTACTCCTCAGTTGCTTTGTGAACGGGAGGGAGGATTACAGTGTTACAGCTCTTTTTGCCCCAACATTCAGCAGGTTCCAGGTTCTTGTCCTGTGACCAAGAACAATGAGGTTATGTGGACACCAGAGAGTAAGCAAAGCAGGGAAGAATTTTATTGAGGATGGAAAAGCTCTTGACAATAAGAGGGAGCCAGAAACAGGAAGCCCAATGTGTGGCTGAGTCTGGGGTTTTTATGGGAATGGGAGAGCGCATGCTGATAGACCATGGGCAGGCCTGGAAAAAGCACCATTTGGTTGGCTAAAAGGCATTGAGGAAGTTCTCACTCCAGTTGTGGACTCTACCTGGAACTGGTAGCTCAGTTTTCAGGCTTGAAGCTGTTTTGGGCTTGAAAGTAGGGTCTCACCAGGGACCCATCCCTGTCTGCTGAGGAATCTGTCTCCCTCCTTTCGCTATCACTGGTATCATAAGACATTCAAGGAAAAGCTGCTTCACAAAGAGAAAAACTTAGGAGAACAAAGAAAACAATGAATGCTACATATCAATCTGGGGAAGTATCCACTCTACCTGGGTTTATACATTTCTTCAATGAATATTTAAAGGCCTACAATGAATCAGGTACTTTCTCAGGTGTTGGGGGTACAGCAACAAATAGATTGGACATGACCCCTTCCTTACAGACAAGTGCAATCAAGCTTTCTGGATGAAGAACAGCAGGTGCAGAGGCCCTGAGATGACGGCAGGCTTTGTACGTTTGAAGAGCAGCAGGGTGGCAGTATAACTTGGGAAGACAGGAAAGGGAAGCATAGTAGGAGGCAAGGTGAGGCCACATAAAGCCCTTTGGGAGATTATCTTTCCTATGAAAGAGAGGGGAGTCACTGGAGAGCTTTGAGCAAAGGAGTAAAATGATCACTTTGGCTCTGTGTGGAAAAGGCTCTAGAGGATCAAAATGCAAGACAGGAGACCGGTGAGGTGGCTATTGCAATAATCCATACCAGAGATGACAGTGATTTCATAAGGGTAGTAGCAGTAGAGGTGATGGAAAATGGTCAAATTTTAGAAACATTTTAAAGATATGATTGGATTTGCTGGTGGTTTGGCATCAGTTATGAGAGAGGAAGAAAAGTAAAGGATGGCTCCCAAGATTTTGGCCTCAGCAACTAGAAGGATAGAGTAAAATAAAGATAATGATGAAACTAAGAAAAATAGCTAATACTTTTGTAGGACTTACAATGCGTAATCTACTGTTTTAAGCACTCAACATGTATTTGTTAATTTCAACCTCACAATAGTCCTACAAGTTAGCTAGTCTTATTAGCATTTTTCAGATGAGAATATCAAGGAACTTACCCATGGATATACACCTAGTGAGTGGCAGAACTGAGACTCAAACACAGCAGTCTGGCTTAGTACTCTTAACCACTATTTTCTTTTTTTAGGGAAGACTATGAGAGGAGCATGTTGAGGGTGGAATAGAAGATCAGGAGTTCAGTTCCAGACAAGTTAAATTTATGACACCTGTATTCATTATCTATTGCTGCAAAATAAAACTCAGTGGCTGAAAAACATCAAACATTTATTATCTCACGTGAGTTTGATCTTGAGTGCAGTTTAGCTGAGTACCTGTGGCTCAGAGTCCCTCGTGGAATCACTGGGGCTTGGGCTATGGTCTCATTGGAAAGTTTGAGAGTGAGGGATCTGCTTCCCAGCTAACTCACATGGTTTCTAGCAGGCATTAGTCCCTTGCCACAGGGGCCTGTCTGCAGGGATGCCTTATGCTATGAGAGTTGGCTTTTCTCAAGTTGAGTGATCCAAGGAAGGGCTAGAGAGAGTGAGGGCCAAAGATGAAAGGCACAGTCTTTTTATTACATAATCTCAGAGTGACATTCATCACATCTACCATATTCTATTAGGAGTGAGTTAACATGTCCAGCCAGCCCACACTCAAGGAAAGAGGATTACACATGGGCACAAATGCCAGGTGGTGGGGTTCCCTGCGTATCCATGCAGCAAGGTCATATAGACAGTTGGAAAAAATCTGGAATCTGAGGGATAAGTTCAGGCTGGACATCGTGGGGAATGTATTTATTGTTGGATAATCTTTGAAAAAACTGGAGGAATCATCTCAGGCTCATCCTCCAGAAATATGTGCCAGAACTATACTGCAGAACTGGTCTGAGAAGAGATTTGCTGTGGCCCCTGCTGCTATAGACTCCAAAAATGTTGCATCTCTGTCTCCCCTCAGTGCCAGCAAAATAAATAGGTGCTAGGTGTCCTAGCAGGTTCTTCTTGCAACTAACTTTAGAATCAAAGCTCTCAAAAGAGCGTATGCTGGTTGACTGAACCAAAGTCTATATTCTAGTTACAAGGAGATGGAAAATGTAATATTTGTAATGTCTATTATGAGAAGATGAAATTAATATTATGAACAGGTTTCAAAATATGGAGAGAGTGCTCAAAAGATTTGAAGCATCTATAAATGACTTTTGTTCATCACATTCCGGGAGGAACCGAGATAATTTAGGAGAAAATGAAGATCACAAAACACATCTAATTAAGAGCCACAAAGATATAGACAGATATCATATTCGTCCATTCAAAGTACTAGCAAAAAGAAGCAAAAAACAAGTAGGTTGTGAAAATTAAAGATATAAATACATAACTGAATAATGTAATACATTGGGTGAAATAAATAGATGAGAAAATATCCCAGAATATAGAACAACAACAAACACCCCAAAAAATGGAAAATCTGAGGGTGAAAAAATAAGAAATACATAAGATCAATTCAAGAGGGTCCAAATTTAACTAAGACATCCTAGAAAGAGAAAAGAGAGAATAAACGGCATGAAATTGTTTTTAATTTTAGACGGAGTCTCACTCCGTCACCCAGGCTGGAGTGCAGTGGCACAATCTCGGATCACTGTAACTTCTGCCTCCCAGGTTCAAGCAATTCTCCTGCCTCAGCCTCCCAAGTAGCTGGGATTACAGGCATCTGCCACCACACCCAGCTAATTTTTGTATTTTTAGTAGAGATGGGGTTTCACCATGTTGGCCAGGATGGTCTCAATCTCTTGACCTCGTGTTCTGCCCACCTCCGCCTCCCAAAGTGCTGGGATTACAGGTGTGAGCCACCGCACCCAGCCTGTTTTTATTTTTTTTTAAATCCCAGAACTAAAGGAAGATATATGAAAAAGTTTCCTAAGTTCCAAGTTCAATGAGTGCGAAATGACCCACATAACGGTAATACCATGATGTTTTGGAACATGGAGGATAAATATAAAGATGATCATTAAACCAATAAAAATAAGCCAACATTTTTATAGGCTTACTATGTGTGATAAGCTGTTTTCAGTACTTGACATATATTGGTTAATTTCAACCTCACTATAGTCCTACAAGTTCGCTACTCTTGTTACCATTTTTCAGATGAAAATATCAAGTAACTTACCCATGGATACATACCTTGTGAGTGGCAGAACTGAGACTCAAACCCAGCAGTCTGGCTTAGTACTCTTAACCACTATTTTATTTCATTAGTGACAATGAATTCTAGAAAGCAGTAAAGAAATGCCTTCAAAGTTCTGAAGAAATATAATTTTAAATGGAAAATTACCCAAAATATTAATCAAGTATTAGAGGATATATTTTCACACATGCAAAAACTCAGACATATATAACCTATTTTCAAACATGCTTGTGTGTGCATGCATGTTTGTTATATAGGTTATATGCATGTTTATAGGTTATATATAACATGCATATATAGGTTAGATATGCATGTTATATATGCATGTTTGCATATAGGTTATATATAAACACACACATCTATATAGGTAAGTATATACACTTTCTGAAAAAGTAACTTAAGCATTTACTGCAGCAAAAGGGAAAACTTGAAGACAATGGCATGACCTCCAAGAACAGTGAACCGATTAGAGTGCAATAGAAAGTAATCCCAGATAACTTCTAAGCACATGGGCCTAGAAGGAAGTCAGTATTCATGTACAGCACTCAAAATGTATTAAACAGCTGGAAGATATAGTGATAGCGTAATTTTTTTTCCTGTCAATAAGAAAGAAGATAATTTTAAAACCTGGGTGGCAGGCGGAACTGCACAAGAATATCGATTCCAGAAACAAAGCAAACAAAACATAGTACGATTCGAAGTATGCAATGGAAGTTAAGCAGAATTGATTTGACTCTGACTCTTGGAATATTCCCTTTAACTGGTATGAATTGAAGTGGTGGTGCTGTAAGTGTAGATCTCCTATTCTGTGCACCTAGTCAATCCATCTTGGTTCTTCATTAGTAGACAATGTGTACTTAAATATAACTTACTGAACTCTATTTTCCATTTAGATAAACTTTAACAAAATAACAACATAGCCAACAGGACTTGGGAAGAGGAGAGGCAGATAAGTGAAGGAACAGCCCCAAGTGCAACTTACATATTAGTAAGTAAAAAAAACAGTATCTAAATATTATGGATCACGAAACAGAAGTTTAAGCATATTATTTGAAGTTATAAAGGAACTGCAATACAGTAAATACCATGGAAGATTACTCAGCCATAGAAAGGAACAAAATAATGGCATTTGTAGCAAGCCGGGTGGAACTGGAGACCATTATTCTAAGTGAAGTAACTCAGGAATGGAAAGTCAGACATTGTTTGTTCTCACTCATAAGTGGGAGCTAAGCTATGAGAATGCAAAGGCATAAGAATGGTACCATGGACTTTGGGGACTTGGCGGAAAGGGTGGGAGGGGGTAAGGGATAAAAAAAACCTACACATTGGGTGCTGTGTGTACTGCTCAGGTGATGAGTGCACCAAAATCTCAGAAATCACTACTAAAGAGCTTATTCATGTAACCAAACACCACCTGTTCCCCCCAAAACATTTTTTTAATAAAACAGGTTTAATTGCCTTATTTCTGCAGGCTGTGCAAGAAGCATAGTGACATCTGCTTGGCTTCTGGAGAGGCCTTGGGAAACTTGTAATCATGGCAGAAGGTGAAGGGGGAGCAGACAAATCACATGGCCAGAGCGAAAGAAAGAGAGAGTGAAGGGGGAGGTGCTATCCACTTTTAAATAACCGTATCTCATATATCTCATAAATAACTCACTATCACAAGAACAGCACCAAGCGGATGGTGCTAACTTATTCATGAGAAATCCACCCCCCAGATCCAATCACCTCCCACCAGGTCCCACTTTCAACACTGGGGATTATAATTCAACATGAGATTTGGGTGGAGACACAGATCCAAACCATATCAGTAAGGTAAGTAATTATAGCCAAGCAAATAATTCTCGTCTTAACAGATATATCCCACAAACTTTGGAATGTAGTATTCTCATTACTGTTTAATTTCAAGTATTTAAAAATTTTCAGTATAATTCCTTTTTAGACAATGGATTATTTAGAAATTGTGTTTTTCGATCTGCAAAACATTTTAGGTTTCCTTTTCTACATTTTCTACTTAATTATATACTGGCTAGATAACATTATATGATATATATGATACAGATGCTTTGAAACTTATTGGAACAATTTGTGTATATGTTCCACACGTACTTGAGGTAAACCTCTATTTAACAGGATTCTATATATGTCTATTAGATCAAGCTTGTCTGATAGAGTTTTTATTTCACCTTCATTTTTTTTATTATACTTTAAGTTCTGGGGTGCATGTGTAGAACATGCAGGTTTGTTACACAGGTATGCATGTGCCGTGGTGCTTTGCTGTACCCATCAACCCATCATCTACATTAGGTATTTCTCCTAATGCTATCCCTCTCCCATCCCCCTCCCCCCAACAGGCCCCAGTGTGCAATGTTCATCTCCATGTGTCCATGTGTTCTCACTGTTCAACTCCCACCTATGAGTGAGAATATGCAGTGTTTGGTTTTCTGTTCCTGTGTTAGTTTGCTGAGAATGATGGTTTCCGGCTTCATCCATGTCCCTGCAAAGGACATGAATTCATCCTTTTTTTAATGGCTGCATAGTACTCCATGGTGTATATGTGCCGCATTTTTTTTATCCAGTCTATCATTGATGGGCATTTGAGTTGGTTCCAACTCTTTGCTATTGTGAACAGTGCTGGAGTAAACATACATGGGTATGTGTCTTTATAGTAGAGTGATTTATAATCCTTTGGTTATACACCCAGTAATGGGATTGCTGAATCAAATAGTATTTCTAGTTCTAGATCTTTGAGGAATTGCCATACTGTCTTCCACAATAGTTGAACTAATTTACACTCTCACCAATGGTATAAAAGCATTCCTATTTCTCCACATTCTCTCCAGTATCTGTTGTTTCCTGACTTTTTAATGAACGCCATTCTAACTGGTGTGAGATGGTATCTCAATGTGGGTTTGATTTGCATTTCTCTAATGACCAGTGATGATGAGCATTTTTTATATGTCTGTTGGCTGCATAAATGTCTTCTTTTGAGAAGTGTCTGTTCACATCCTCCGCCCACTTTCTGATGGGGTTGTTTGTTCTTGTAAATTTGTTAAGTTCTTTGTAGATTCTGGATATTAGCCGTTTGTCAGCTGGATTGCAAAAATTTTCTTGCATTCTATAGGTTGCCTGTTCATTCTGATGATATTTTCTTTTGCTGTGCAGAAGCTCTTTCATTTAATTAGATCCCATTTGCCAATTTTGGCTTTTGTTGCCATTGCTTTTGGTGTTTTAGTCATGAAGTCCTTGCCCATGCCTATGTCCTGAATGGTAATTGCCTAGGTTTCTTCTAAGGTTTTTATGGTTTTAGGTCTTATGTTTAAGTCTTTAATCCATCTTGAGTTAATTTTTGAATAAAGTGTATGGAAGGGATCCAATTTCAGCTTTCTGCATATGACTAGCCAGTTATCCCAACACCATTTATTTAACAGGGAATCCTTTCCCCGTTGCGTGTTTTTGTCAGGTTTGTCAAAGATCAGATGGTTGTAGATGTGTGGCATTACTTCTGAGGCCTCTGTTCTGTTCCATTGTCTATATATCTGTTTTGGTACCAGTACCATGCTATTTTGGTTACTGCAGCCTTGTCATATAATTAGAAGTCAGGTAGCATGATGCATCCAGCTTTGTTCTTTTTGCTTAGGATTGTTTTGGCTATGTGGGCTCTTTTTTGGTTTCATATGAAATTTAAAGTAATTTTTTTCCAATTCTGTGAAGAAAGTCAATGGTAGCTTGATGGGGATAACATTGAATCTATAAATTACTTTGGGCAGTATGGTCATTTTCACGATGTTGATTCTTCCTATCCATGAACATGGAATGTTTTTCCATTTGTTTGTGTCCTCTCTTATTTCCTTGAGCAGTGGTTTGTAGTTCTCCTTGAAGAGGTGCTTCACATCCCTTGTAAGTTGTATTCATAGGTATTTTACTCTCTTTGTAGCAATTGTGAATGGGAGTTCATTGATGATTTGGCTCTCTGTTATTAGTGTGTAGGAATGCTTGTGATTTTTGCACATTGATTTTGTATCCTCAGACTTTGCTGAAGTTGCTTATCAGCTTAAGGAGATTTGGGGCAGATACAATGGGGTTTTCTAAATATACAATCATGTCATCTGCAAATAGAGACAATTTGACTTACTCTTTTCCTATTTGACTGCCTTTAATTTCTTTTTCTTGCCTTATTTCCTTGGCCAGAACTTCCAATACTATGTTGAATAGGAGTGGTGAGAGAGGGCATCCTTGCCTTGTGCCCAGCTTCCAGGTTTGCCCACTCAGTATGATATTGGCTGTGAATTGTCATAAATAGCTCTTATTATTTTGAGATACATTCCATCAATATCTAGGTTATTGAGTGTTTTTAGCATGAAGGTTGTTGAATTTTGTCGAAGGCCTTTTCTGCATCTATTGAGAAAATCATGTGGTTTTTGTTCTTCTGTTTATGTGATGAATTATGTTTATTGATTTGCATATGTTGAACCAGCCTTGCATCCCAGCTATGAAGCCAACTTGATCATGGTGGACAAGCTTTTTGATGAGCTGCTGGATTCGGTTTGTCAGTATTTTATTGAGGATTTTCACATCGATGTTCATCAGGGATATTGGCTTGACATTTTTTTGCTGTGTTTCTGACAGGTTTTGGTATCAGGATGATGCTGGTCTCATAAAATGAATTAGGAAGGAGTCCCTCTTTTTCTATTGTTTGGAATAGTTTCAGAAGGTATGGTACCAGCTCCTCTTCATATCTTTGGTAAAATTCAGCTGTGAAACTGTCTGGTCCTGGACTTTTTTTTGGTTGGTAGGCTATTAATTCCTGCCTCAATTTTGGAACTTGTTATTGGTCTAGTCAGGGATTTGAATTTTTCCTGGTTTAGTCTTGGGAGGGTGTAGGTGTCCAGGAATTTATCCATTTCTTCTAGATTTTCTAATTTATTTGCATAGAGGTGTTTATAGTATTCTCTGATGGTAGTTTGTATTTCTGTGGGATCACTGGTGATATCTCCTTTATCATTTTTTATTGCATCTATTTGATTATTCTCTCTTTTCTTCTTTATTAATCTGGTTAGCAGTCTATCTATTTTGTTGATCTTTTCAAAAAACCAGCTCCTGGATTCATTGATTTTTTTTTTGAAGGGCCAAAAACCTAATTTTAAAAAGTCACTAATTCATTGAATGGCCTTGAATAAAATAAGATAATAAAAAAAGTAACTGAAATATGAACCAATCATTTTAAAAAATCTAGCCAACCAAATCAGAAGGAGATAGTTGGAAAAGGAGGTAATGCATGTGAATGAAATTTCTCATCTTTCACCATGATTATTAGGAGATACTGCTTAAAACTAAGAAGTCATGAAGTAGAGGTATAAGTATATAGTTTAAAGCTAAGGCAGTAGCCATAAAAGACTTAGAGACAAAAATAGTCAAGAGGGGTTTACTCTGAGCATTTGGACTAGGAGTAGGGAGCAAGACTTTATCGCCATACTTTTGAATTTTTATTTCCAGATGCATCTTGAAATGATCAAAAAAGAGTGATCCTCCTACTCAAAAAACTAGGGAAATTTGGAACCACTGCCCTATCACATTCATAAGCACTGGCCATCTTGCCCCCATTTTTACACTTCTTTGGTAAGAAACTCAATTCCAGGAGATGGATTTTTCAGTTTGAAGTCGATCTGTATGCTTTCTCTTGTACTGAGACAGATATGATACCTGTTCCTTGCCAGCCTATAGGTATGGCCTGGAGACGGGCTGCAGATGGAATCTGATGTCGTTTCCCAGGAGACTCAGGGACACACAGCAGGGAGCAAGCGGGACTGCTTCAGCATGAAATGCTGTTGGAAAGCTATTGCCCACTGCTATGTGCGATGTTCCAGGGATTCAGTTCAAGGATAAAGCCCTGCTCTGGTCTCTCAAGGTTCTGCAGCTTTGGGATCCTGGGAGATAGTGCCTTAGGAGTAGACACCAGAGATGTCAGGTTAGGAATCGCACCAACAGGAGTAACACCCCTTCCCAATCGGTGTCTTGAGCTTTGAGCATGAACAAAGGGGATCCTGAACTGAAGACCCTGAGAGGACTCTTGCCAAAGTGAAGTGAGAGACCCCCAGGGACTCCTAGAAATAATTGGGTGAGGTTTAAAGAGAGGGAGCTAGTGTTTCTGTGACATGCAAATAGACTAATGAGCAGGAAAATTTTGAGTGCTTACTGTAAACATATTGTAAACATAAGAGCTTGGTGAGGTCTTACTCAGAGGTTGTGAGGTCTGAGGAAACCTGAATTATATTTATCCAGCCTAGCATTGCCATTATCATCATCATTAACATCCTATTCTGCACAAACTTAGTATAATAACAATTGTGCTTTATCTCAACTTCTTTTTGGTTGCAAAATGGTTTTAGTCTATGTGTCATTTTCTACCTTTCCCATTCCAGCCTTGCTATTCATTCTGTGGTCCACAGACTAGCAATATCAGCATCACTTGAGAATTTTTTCAAAAGGCAGAACAGTAAGCCTCACCCCAGGCCTATTGAATCAGAATCTGTAATAAAATCCCCCAGTGACTCAAATGCGCATCAAAGTTTGAGAAGTTAATAACCACTCTTAAGGAGTAGTTATTGACCTTGCCTGGAACTACTAAATTCCTGAACTACTAAACTCCAGTGATAAATGTCTGGCTCCTGGAACTCTCAGAATCACCTGGAGACCTTGGATTTACAGTCCTGGTGTCTGGGAAGTATGAGAACATGGCAGTGGCTTCTGGCAAGGACCTTCATGCTGTGTCATCCCATGGTGGAAGGAGGGGCAAAAGAGGGCAAGAGATGAGAATGAGAGGGAGCCAAATGCGCTTTTATGACAACCTACTCAAGATAACTAGCCCATTCCCACAATAACATTACTCTGTTTATGAGAACAGTGCCTTCAAGACTTCATCACCTCTCATCAGGCCCCACCTCCCAACACCGTTGCATGGGGGATTAAGTTTCCAGCACAGGAACTTTGGGGCACACATTCATACTCTGGCAGCCTCATTACAGATTCAATTATGCATCCTTTCTTTCTACCATAGGCTTACTTCTGAATCCCTTTTTCTCAATAAATGGTTCTTTGCCCATAATTGACAGGAGTCAGCCATGGAGGAGCTGGTAGATAAGAAGGAAATGAGCTCATTGGATACAATGGATAATGAGGAGGCCAGCCCTAACACTGGCAAAAACATGTGTCGAAGGAAAATGAGGGTAGGGAGATTATGAAGGACCTTGCTGGTTGGGCAGAAGAGTCCATGGGTGGGAGAAATGAAGGCCATTGAAGATTGGAGAGAAGTGGGGAGAAAGGATATGCTGCAGGTTAAGCTGAATTTGGTAAACAATTTGAATTTGAAGATACATATTTACTCACTTAAAACCAAGCATTGAAATGATGGTCATTTAGGCATTCTTCTCAGAAAACGACCTACCTAGGTGTTTCTCATACAAATCTGCTCTGGAGCCAATAATGAAATTTAATAAAGTCTTGCTAATTACATTCTCTAATGAATTGTGAGACCGCTTAATCTACAGTGCAGAGATTTGTAGAGTCAATAACTGTTAAATAGCCCCAGTTACTTACATACAGAGTCTAATTTTGGTGTTAATTGTATCCATTAACCCAGACAGAACTGTTTTAAATTTCTGCAAGATGGTTAATGTGCTGATTCCTCTGAGACCACTAACCACATCTTTCCTTTGGCCACATTCATAATTGGGGCTTAATAAAGCTTCTTAATCTGTATTTAGCCTCTGGATAAACGACCAAGAAGTCTAAAATTCTTCCTCATGTGGAATACTTCATAATATGCTTGAATTCGAACTCCAAATTAACCCTATTGCTGTTTCTCTGTTTCTTTAATTTAGCATATTTAAGATGGAGAGCACACCCCATTAATGATTAGGAGAAATAGATGATAGAAACAAAGACTGTATTACTTACAGGTCCTTGGGTGGCACATGGCATGCCTAGAGGCCACACACATGGAGGTCAGAGAGCACAGGCAGGAAAAGAAAAATGGAACCCATGGGCCAATGCCTTTATTAGGTATTGGGAATGATCCAAACAGGTTTCCTGTTTTGAGGAGTTTTAACTGGTGCGGAGTTTTAATCGGTGGGTCTAAAGCAACCAAGCACAAGTTCCAGAAGGTCACGCAGTGACTCAAAGGTGGTCGCTATGGCAGATCTGCACAGTCCCTGTGGGTGTAAGAGTGACTGGGGCCAGTCAAGCAGGCTGTATCTAGCTGTCCCAGGGGAAGTGGTCACTAGGCAGCAGTTGTATAAGGCAGATATCTGGATGGGGCACACTGAGGAACTCTGAGGGGGAGTTGGACTGAAAATAGTGTCAAGAATGACTGAGTTCTGCTTCTGGTATGAGTAAGTCTAATGTATTTAAAATGGATGCTAAGGCAACACAAAATTAATACATAAATTTTATAGACATAAATTTTATTGGATATAGTGAATTAAGCATTCAGTATACCCACCAAAAAGTTGACTGAAAGAAGAGGCCACAGTGGCTCACACCTGTAATCCCAGTGCTTTGAGAGTCTGAGGCAGGAGGCTGCCATGAGGTCAGGAGTTGGAGACCAGCCCGGGCAACATAGTGAGCCCCCATCTTTTGGCTGAGCGTGATGACAGAAGGATCACTGAAACCCAGGAGTTCAAGGTTACAGTGAGCTACGATCATACCACCACACTCCAGCCTGGGCAACAGAGAGATCCTGTCTCTAAAATAATACTTGTTGTAAAAGTGACTGAAAGATATACTAAATAAAAGTACATAGGCTTGCATCCTTCAGATTCCCTTGAAGAAAGATATTTGTCATTGGAATGTAGTAGTTCCAGCAGCCAAGGTCTTCCTCAGCTGACAAAGTCACCCCCATCTACCTGGTTAACTGGGCTTGAAATGTCCCTATATTTGGCCCTTTACTTTTAGGGGCACCTACTGTTAATACTCTCAAGGCCACTATCTTACCTCTTACAGTGCCTTTCAAACGATGTGGTTGATTTGTTTGGGTCCAAAAATAGTATACTCCAATAATCTGATCAGTAGCAAGACATAACATCACAATTGAAGTTGTATTTACTATATTTTGTTGCACACTAGGTCTTAGGGAGATACAAAGCTGGGTAACAGTAAATAGAACATGTTAGATTATAATTTGCCCAATATATGTCTGACAGAGGTTTTGGAAGCCTGGGAGATGCAATGAAGAACTCTTGTCCTGTGAGCTCCTGGCCGGGTCATATAGAGTACCACTTGCTCACCAAAATCACCTTAAAAAATGCAAGAAATCCTTAAATCACCGTCCTGTGGTGATATCAATCAACATGGTTTTATCACTAGTGAGAGTGACAGATAGTAGCCTGGGCAATGAGGGTGCCACAGGTAAACCTGACATCCCCTGTCATAAACACTACAGCCAACTTCATTTGAAAATCTCATTTAGAACACATAATTTTGGCAGGGTTCCTTTCTCTTCTAGGACATATAGCTTTCTAAAGACTACAAAAATAGGTGGGGTGTGGTGGCTCACACCTGTAACCCCAACACTTTGGGAGACCAAGGCGGTGGATCATCTGAGGTCAGGAGTTCAAGACCAGCCTGGCCAACATGGCAAAACCGTGTCCCTACTAAAAAAAAAAAAAAATACAAAAACTACCTGGGTGTGGTGGTGTGTGCCTATAGTCCCAGCTACTCAGGAGGCTGAGGCTGGAGAATCTCTTGAACCCGGGAAGCAGAGGTTACAGTGAGCTGAGATCATACCACTGCACCCCAGCCTGGGCAACAGAGCAAGACTCCATCTCAAAATAATAATAATAATAATACAAAAATAATACATGTTCATTCCAGATAATTTGAGAAACAGCATAAAGAGAAAATCATCTAATATTCCACTGTAAGATAACCAGTTATTTTTTGATTTCCTTCCAATCTTTTAAAAATGGGTAGTTACATATTACATGTATATTTTGTTCTGTGTTCTTTTATGTGATGGTCAGTCAGATGTGGCCGCAAGAGGACACAGGAGAAGCTCAGGAAAACAGTTTATTGTATTCACAGGTTCTAGAAACAGGAAGCGTGGCACTCCCTGCAGGGTCACGTCGGGAAGCCACATGGGGTGATCAAGGGGCAGAAAGCAGGGTCAAGGGGAAAGTCTAGCCAGAGCCTTTACAGTGCTTTCCTGGGAAGGGCAGGGCAGGGCAGGGCAGGTGAAACTGTTTAGAATTGGTCAGTTCGAATAATTTTGGTGGGCTCTAAACTATAGGAGTGGTACCTGGTTGTCCAGTACCTGGCCCTGGGCTGACTGAAGCCAAGGAATACTGACTCCTGGGATGTCAGGGCCAGATGGAGGAGGTTTGGCTCTGGAGTGGCTAGTTTGCATATCAAAGGCATGCTCCCAGCTGAGTCCTTCGCTTTCTCTAAGAATTGGCTAGTCCCAGAAGGATGTTTTTTGTCTGAATCTCCTTTTTTTTTATATATATATAAAATAGGACAAGAACTTTTGCCAAATAAAGCAGTTGGACAGTGTTCCTTTTTTCTTTTTTAAAAAAATTCCATAGTTTTTTGGGGAACAGGTGGTATTTAGTTACATAAATTCTTTAGTGATTTGTAAGATTTTGGTGCACCCATCACCCAAGAAGTATACACTGAACCCCCCTTTTTCAAAAAACAATATCAAGCATCTACAATGTG